>CAKALG010016467.1:0-13449 GCA_916700815.1 Helicolenus hilgendorfi
GAGGCAATCGCCAGGTTGCATGTAAAGGAAAATGTCAAACTAGTGTCAAAAATTCAGTTTTCGAGACAAAATTCTGAGAATGTGCGTACTTCATCTAGAAAACACAGATGTCAGTAATTAATTTTGATAAAGATCGATTGTTCCATAAGCGACAAACTGATGTTTAAAATGCTTGATTTCCATTGACTGCAATGGTTCACGCAATGATAGAATTCAAAATATTGTAAAAAATACAGTTTTTGAGATAAAATTCTGAAATTTACCACCCTACATCTACCTTGACCTCAAAATAATGTCATTTATTTTCATGAACATTGGAGCTTTATTTAGAGAATTTGCAGTAGCTGTGTACAGTACGGTTTACACTAAAAGGTTTTGATGCACTGTGGGCTAAATTTTTGACAATTAAAAAAAAAAAGATGCAGCAAGTTTGGTATCAATTGAGCAAAAAATGTGGGAGGAGGTTTAATAAGTTCCAAAATTTTTGAGAGAAACAGAGTGATGGACTTCATAATGCCTGCCATGCTGAAGCATGTGGACATTCCTGCTCACTTGGGTTACGTTTTGGTGGACGTTGCACAGTTGTAGCACGAACGGCTGATTTGTTATGACTTTTCAAAGTTTTAAACTTTAGGCGTTTGCTTTAGCGCCACCATCAGGACTGTTGGCCCACAAAGCCAGTCGAGGAAGTTTAGCATAGGACTGGACCTATTTGCAAAGTTTTTTTTTTTTTTAATGCTTGGGAAGGCAGATTTCCGAGGAAGAATAATAATACTGACAAAAACAAGAGGGCTTGTTTTTATCTCATAAAAAAGGACAGTTGCAACACTTCAGGGGTCTTATCATTAACATATAATATGAGAGGGGAAAATCACATATGCCACCCGTGGCGAGGGGGTTGTGAGAAGCCATTTCTTTGTGTTAAGGGGTCACAAGCCAAAAACATGTGAACTACTGATCTAAAGTACTGTATATGTAATTGTGTTTTATCTTTTTCCTGTTCTTCTCCTTTCTCCTCATCTCTGGTGTAATCAGAGAATGAATAATTGATGGAGAAAAAGAGGTTTTCACTGTAACGAGATGGGACCAGAAAGCACACAGACCTTCCTCCTCTGCACTCTCTTCTGACCCCATTTTCTACGTTCAGCCACCTCACACATGCACACACAACTTGCACTCAGTGACCTTTGAAAGAGAGCAAGATAGTCAGAACAAGCCAATTATGATCTGTTATTAAGGACGTCCCAAGCTGATCTGTGTTGGAGATGTTATATTATAATTGGCCGGTATTGGTCATATTGAGACTGGATCGTCTCCAGTCCTTTGTTTTTACAGCAATCTTGTTTCAACGACAGTCAAAAAGCTTTACTGTGCCCTATTAAAACATTGAAAGCTCTTCCAAACGCACAGTACTGCTACAAGCACGCACACTGTGGAGCAGCATGAACCAATAAATAGCATCCCACTCTGTCAAATAATGATATTCACAATGACAGCATGTGTTTGCCGGTGTGACCATCAGAATCCGTGACCGCCGAGAGCCAGCAACACATAACCATTTCTGACGGCTGTCGTCAGAAAATGGGACCCCACTGTACCTATCTTTTGCTTTTCTTTTAGAGTTTTGTGAATACATATTTAAATTGAAAATATTAAAATACATTTACGTTTTTAAACAATTTGTGTGTTTTCTCTCACGTGTTTGCCTCATTTATTGCACAGGTACAGTGGGGTCACATTTTCTGACGACAGCCGTCACAAAAGATGACTTAATGTGTTGCTGGCTCCCTGCGGTTACAGATTTCAGTGCAACAGCGGCACAGGTTAAAACAATTTAACCTGCTTCGCATGTATATCAGCAAACTTTTAAAGGCGTACCACGCCTTTTTAAGTTTTATTTGTTTATGTTGTGTATGAAGACAGAGAAATCTTCCTGCCTTAACAGTTCCAAACATTACTATCTCCACTGATACTATACCAAACTATAAGCTTTATTTAATACCTGCAATGCTATCAGGAACATTTCAATGTTAAACTGGATTGGCTTTAGTAACTCTATTGTAGGCCCACTTTAAGCCGATTGTGCACTGCCCAGATTATCCAGGAAAATATAAATATTGGATTGAAAATGAACTGGAGGATAAGGATTGGAGGGAAAATAAAATGACATGATAGGGACATTATTTAGTATAAGTAGGAGTGTGTTTCTATCTGTGTGTATTACCGGGCTGCTCTCCTCGCTGGGCATGCGAGGCTCCTGTTGGCTCGTCTCCGTCGTCTCAGAGTCCTGCTCTGATACTGCAACCAACCACAAGCAGAATCAAGTTATTTAGGACACATCATCACACTCATTATGTAACATTGTCACTCATGTTCTTATAATGCAGTTGGAAAAAACACACCAGGAGAACTTGTCATGAAAGCACACGCACATGCACACGCACACACACACACACACACACACACACACACACACACACACACACTCGGGCTACATGTATACGTACAAGCTTTGCGAGTCTTTCGGGCGAGAGCAGCCGCCAACTCACTTTGTACCTGTTGGAGAAAAAACATTACGATATGCAAAAACATATTTAAAAAGCTATAAATTATCAAACACACTGTAATGAAGCAGCAATATGATACTGTGTTTATCAATCTTCAGACACACACTGACCGTAGAAGTGAGCCTCTCGAGAGCTTTCATCTGGAGAATCTCGCTGCAGATGTCCCTGTTGCCTTCAGAGTCCTCCTCTGACCTTGGATAGACACACACACACACACACGCACACACAGCTTTACTTACAACTGACATGTGCATTATTCTGATCAAAAACTCTCCAGAGGAATCAGTGTCCTGCAGAGCTTTGGTCCTCTCTACTCTGCCCCCTGGTACATCTACAGAAGAACTACAGCCTACTAACACACCTACTTCTCAGCTGGATGTTGTTACCTGTGCTCCTTTACATTTTCCCATAAGTCTGTATTCAAATTGATTTCAGTGGAGAGAAGCCACTTTTCTATTTTCAACCTTTGTATGAAGAAAACTTCACATTATATCCCCCCAAAGATATCCAACAATGTCTTCTTTGTGGTTGCTCGTTAATTGCTTGTTAATGAAACATAATTAGACCCGAAACAATTAATTAATCAAATGCAAGTAACCTGTTTACATCATTTATGAAGTCCATATGGTTCCAACTTCTCAAAATCTGAAGATTTGCTGTTTTTCTCTAAATTTACATAATTTAAAACTGAATATTTTTGTGTTTTGGGCCGTAAATCAGACAAAATAAGCAATTTAAAGACTTTACTTTGGGATTCGGGAAATTGTGTTGGGCATTTCCCCTCCCCCATTTTCTGACATGTTATAGACTAAACGATTAATTGAACGGATCTATCATTGCAGCTCTAAACATGATAAATATACAGCAGATGAGAATATTTATTGTGTGAATATTTTCTATTCGGCAGAGTGGTATCCGCCTGTTTTATTTTCCCCGTCTTTCTAGTTCTTCACTGCTCGCATGTCTTTGTATTGAGCATCTCTCTCTGCACCCCCCTCCTCTCTTTCATGTGGTTTCATTTAAAATAGCTCCCAGACACACCCTTCTATTGATGTTAGCGAGGCTGTGTGTGCATGTGTGTATGTGTGGCAACACAGCGGCTGTGCGTACATGTGCTCAGAATGTATATAGACGTGTAACTCGTGTCGAGGATTTTTGATTCATGCCTGAGCGCATCTGTGAATACATTTGTATCTGACTTCATTTGTGTGTGCTTGCTGTATAAACAGGTGGTTGTTTTGGGGTAAACTCTTTCGTTATTCCCACAGCAATAATATAAGGTTGTAGAGTTTGTCTTCAACAGCGGCAGACTGCACCCGAGGGCCCCTCATCTAATATGTTCTCTTACAAAACCACTGTTTGGATTGGTCTCCCACACACTGCCTCACCCCCGCACAAGACACACACATTCACACAGACTCAATTTGCATACAATTTGGATTTTATCAACAGATCCCAGTGGCACTAGTAATAGTTGTGGAGGAAAGGAGATGAAGCGCTGTGTGACTATGTCTGTGTGTGTAGTGTAGACTGTAATCTGATAAGGGAATGATAGATGCAGATGCGCGGGAGATGGTGATAACATGTAGCCCAAAGCCTGACACAGACAGATAGAGACGGAGGCAGGTAGACCAACAGATGCCTTAAAGGAGTGTGAAAAACACCAGATGTTTACTGTCGTAACAAAAGCGGTTCGCTGCTTGTGTTTTCCTTTCAGGAGCAAAATGGCTCCACTCTCCTTTAAAATGAGATAACTGATGCCAACGTATCATCATACAGCGATTCGTATGATATCTAACGATGCGTTTTCCTACGAATATCCAGCAAGATGTGATAATTTCCGCTCGTTACATGCATACAGTCTTTTCAAAATAAACTTCCGTCTTCACAGGAAACAACTTGGTTAGGTTTACGCAACCAAACTACTTCTTTAGGAAAAGATTGTGGTTTGGGTTCAAATAACTCCGGAAGTGGCGTAACTTACAGTAAGTACGGAAGTTACGTGACAAATTAATCAATGCTGACTTCTGGTTTCACAGGCGGTATGAACACCAATCTCCTGGGAGAAAGTCTGGTATTTTTTGACCCATCCATCCCGACCTCTTCCCTTCATTATGTACCCATTTGTCGCTCTTTATACTTCCTGGTTCACGATTACGTAGATTACATACAAATTGATTTCATGGGATATATACAAATTACAGTGAATTATTTTTCATAGGTATAGCTACGAACGCCGTATGAGACCAGCCTGCTGATGCTTTTACATCTCACCGAGCTGGATGAACAAGGGCAAATGATCAAGTTGTCAATGCGATGTAATTTAATCAGTGGTGGAAAGTAACTAAGTACATTTACTAAAGTATTGTACTTAAGTACAAACTGAGGTACTTTATTTGAGTATTACCATTTTGTGCTACTTTATACTTTTACTCCACTACATCTCAGAGGCAAATATTGTACTTTTTACCGCACTACATTTATTTGACAGCTTTTTATTTGCAGATTTTGATTATAAATACAAAATATAAATCAATCAATAAATTATGCTATATTATCATGGATTAAGATAATTAGCTCCACCTTTACCAGCTGTAACATTAAAGTGATGAACACATTAATGCATCAATAATTATAATCCAATCAATAATACACATCATTCTGAAATGAGCCATTCTGCAAAATGAGGACTTTTTACTTTTGGTACTTTAAGTATATTTTGATGCTAATACTTTCATACTTTTACTTAAGTACAATTTTGAATGCAGGGCTTTTACTTAACGTAACAGGGTATTTTTATGCTGTGGTATTGCTGCTTTTACTTCAGTAGAAGATCTGAGTACTTCTTCCACCACTGAATTTAATGCTGGGGATTTTTATCTTTTGCTACCCATTAGTGGATCGTGAGATGTACAAAGTCTATTCCAAGTCATCATGCTAAATTTATTCTCATCGGGGTCGTTAAGTTTCTTTAGCTGCCATTCATTTGGCAATTTGGTGACTCACCACGAGCGTGAATGCACCAGAGCTGGAAGAGAGGCACAGTGGGAGGTGTGTCACCAATCATTAAGCAGCGCAGAACAGTATTGATAGAGGATTAACATGATTGGGGCTCCCTTTTCATTCCACATCAAAGGTGTATGCCGCAAGTTTTTCTATGATTTACCAGAACAGATCCCAATTAAGAGCTTAGAAATTCTTATTGTGCACAATATGTAAACCTTCCTCAAGCAAGAAAACTCTAAGTATGTACTTTAATCTAACTACTGCATATGCACATGTGGCTGTGATGTGAATGCTGCCATTCTAACACAGAGTTAAAGCTTGTGCCACAATGCAGATGGTGCGATTTGTGTAGGAGGAGGAACCAGTGACTGTTAGGTTGCCCTCCTCTCTAGCCAAAATGTTCCTTCAGCATTCTGCAGAGTCTGTTTGGCTTTTTGCCCTTCTTGGACCGGCGCACCATGCAAAGCAAGCAAGTAGATAAGTGTGCTAAGGTGTCATATTTTAGCTCCTGGCAATTCTGCACTTCCTGCCCAACGATATCAGAGAACACTGTATTTCAAAAGGTGATTGACTGACGCCATTCTTCACCAAACAATAAAGTATGGACACTCCCTGGACACTTTATTAGGTACACCCACACAATTTAATGCAATAAAATATATCTCATTCTACATTTACGAAGATTAAAATGTTCAGTTTTTGTTGACACTGTCAGAAAGTTGTTAATTCATCCATGTTTATTAGGGCTGCAACTAACAATTATTTCCATTGTCGATTAATCTGTTGATCACTTTCTTGATTAATTCATTGGTTGTTTGGTCTATAAAATATCAGAAAATGGTGAAAAAAGTCGAACAGTGTTTCCTAAAGCCCAAAGTGACGCCCTCAAATGTCTTGTTTTGTCCACAACTCAGAGATATTCAGTTTACGGTCATAGAGGAGGAAAGAAACTAAAACATATTCATATTTAAGAAGCTTTTTTTTTTTGACAATTAATTTAATAGTTCATCACTGATCGATTAATCGAATAATTGTTGCAGCTCTAATGTTTATTACTGAGGACATGATCTGGACCTCTCAATATCATGCAGTCCAGTTCAACAACAACACACATTACAAACCCAATAATACACTTATAGTTAAATGAATACGTCTCTGACTGCCGATCAAAACTGAACATTATATTCTTTGTACAGTAGGTAGGACTTATGGCTGAGCTGTACTGGATTGCATCATTTACAGGTGTACCTAATAAAGTGGCCACTGATTGTATATAGGTAATGTATATTATATACAGTGGGGTGGCGTTCAAGTTGCTGTTGTAGTGCATTGCATAATATTACAAGGCATAAATACCTAAGCAATTGTTTGTATACAGGGTGACACTTAATATTAGACATTCTCAACATAAACTGAACATATAGCTTTAAATCTATTTGTTACAGGACTATTGCATTGGATTATATTACATAGTGCAGGTGCTCATATTGCTGTGTCTCTCCCTTGTGTTTTGTGTCTATACGGAAGTTGTATGAAACTGATACTGCACAGTAAAGGGCTGAAATCAGTGCATACAGTTTAGTTTATATATCTAAACATAAGCTTCTCCATGATCAGTTCATGCTCTGACAATCTAAACTTGACATGGACTTCATTTTAAAAGGACAAACGTGGTGGCTTTTGCTGCAGGGGCAGTGTGCAGGACATCTTTTCACAGTTAAATTTTAATGTCCTCTCCTTACACAGCTCTTTTAAAAAGCACTATATATGTGCAAGCTTTGCCCTTAGTGTAATGTGAGCCACAGAGGAAGAGAGAGAATGAGACAGAGAGACTTTCTTGCCAATAAAGCTCATTAAATTGAAACAGTATTACATTCAGATGGAGACAGAGAGAGAGAGGAAAGACGTGGTTTTTGTACAATGTATTAGTCTCTCAGTTAATATAACTTTTAAGATTTAGAAGACTATGAGATTCTTGTTGTTCTACCCCGCAAAAGAACATTAATTTCTAGCGAGCATTGCAGTGTATAATGAACAATAAACTAATCAACTTTAATGACCACATTGTGCCTGGTAGCAAAATACTATTGTTCAGACACAGCGATCCGTTGAGACACGCTGGCAGTGTTGACACAAACTGAATAATGACACACAGAGAAACATCTTCTACACACGATGCGGAGGAGATAACCCATTTAATTAGTAGCATGTTGTTCTTAGGCTTCACTAAAGTAGAAATCACTGGCAGGAGGCCTAACAGTCCGCTAATGCTGCCTTATCAAGTATCAAGTTATCAGTATCAATTTAATGCTTGCCTCATTAGATTAAACTACAGCGAGAGATAGGGAGCCATAATTCATGAGGAGCACGAGCATCAGTTACACACGGCTGCATTATAAATCGTGCTGCAGAACCTTCAAAAATAGTGGATTTCTCTACATCAAAATGGGGTAAAAATAACACAGGTTGCTTGCTTTGCTTTAAGCTGGGCATACACTGATTTTAGAAATGTTGTTCCGTAATTCCTGCGCTTACTGTACGAGTAGATGGTTTATGATGTAGAGCCAAATCTCACAATTTATGTGCTCACACTGTACGGTCCGATCGTCAGCCACACCCTGAGTGCTCCCACTGTACAGGCCCGTCGGCCCCTGAGGACCGTTATAGCTGTTGACAGTTGTCAATAAAGATTTGTTTGAAAGCTCCGAGGCAATCCTGGCTGCTGAAAAGTCAACAAAAAAAAGAGGCGCCGGCGTATATTGAGTCGCAGGAGGCTAGGAAGACGTGGACGGTATGGTTTGTCCATTTTGCGGAGAGAATTGGAGGTAAGCAAACGACGTTTTACTATATCTATTGTACATTGTTATCTTGATAGCTACGCTCTGATTACAGCAAGAAAAGCAGAAAAAAGTTACTGACGTTGGGGAATCGGCTCGTCGCTCTGCTTCAACTGTGCGAGAGCCTGTGGACGGCTCATTCTAAGGTAACGAAAACACAACGATACTTATTTATTAATATTATATTCCATTTCTTCCAATAGAGCCCCCTAGTTGTTACACACTGTTCCTTTAAGATCATTTCATTTACATTTTTCATTTCACTATTGGCTCGGTGACCAGAGGAAATCTATAAGCCTATAAGCATTGCTGAACAGGTGGTTTAATACACATTTGTTTGCTTGATGCAGGTTCAGACGGTGCACATTGCCAGGATTTTATTTAAATTACTGCATCTTATTAGCCCTCTGGTAATTCTATCTCCTTTTTTACAATTTCAACAACAAGAATCAGCATTAACCAATGCATCGTAAAAGTCTCTTGGAAGCAGCCTGCGGTGAGTTATGTTAGGTGTTTTCTACTTACACAGCTACAACTATTCTCCTTTACACCAACAAGAGAGCGAGAGACAGAGAGGGAGGGTGTGAGACGAGAGGATGCCTGCAGAGAAATGGTGCGCCAGTCAAAGAGAGACACAGTCAGTAGCGGGGTCAAAGTGACAGACGAGTGAGGACGTTGAATGCATAATCTCATCTATGTCTAATCTGCGAAAATGAAACAACTGCACTTTTTCAGATGGAGTTTTAAGCAAAAACCTACAAAATATGTTTACATCCCCTCATAGGAGTGAGAATACATGACGGACACAACATGATACACATATGCAGAGCCCTTAGTCGTGTAAATTCTGGTCTGTTTTTCAGCTTTCTGCCGTCTCAACAGAGAACGACAGGTTAGAAAAATGGGGTTGCTATCTAAAATGTCAATAACCACCATCTCTTCCACCCATTCCTCTGCACCCTGCCAAACTGTGGAAACACTGTGGTGGAGTGCCACTAATGCATGTCATAGTGTATATAAAATAACATAGATGTACGTACAGTATGTTACATGAGATTTATATTAGTAAGTATGACATTCAATTCCCCTCGCTGCCGTGCTCTCTCCCTGGTGTCTGCAAATACTCCTTTTGAAGTTGACACACCGATGAATGTGTTGACGTGTGCTCTTGTTCCCTCGCTCTCCATATATATATATATATATATATATATGCTCTATATTTTTTCCCGTTAACTATCTCACTCTCTCTCTCTCTTTCTCTGAGTGACAGATTGAGTTCAGTAGCAGCCTCAGCAGGAATCCCACACATAGGAGCAGCAAAGCAGGAAACTCTGGCTGACACCACTCTGCATGTGTGTGTGTGTGATCACATCATGTGTCAGTTTTTGTGCATTAGATTGAGGATTTAAAAACACTGAATAGGGATTAGGTTTCTAGCTGGGATTTGAGGAAGATCTTTGGAGAGGGTGTGTGTGTGTGTGTGTGTGTGTGTTTGTGTGTGAGCATATATTATGTTGCAAAACAGTAATGTACTTGCAAGCGTCCATCAAAACAAAACACAGGGACTTGTCACTTTTCATGGTAAATCACCAGACAGACAAATGACCTCAATCATGAACCTAAACGGGAACGCTGTCACTTTGATATTTTACCAGAGCGACAAGCTTCCACTTCAGGTCAATGGAGATCATCCAGTACATTACAAACTGAGTCACGTTCACCATCAACTATGCTCAACATTCTGCAACAGTTTAACATGTTGGCTCTAATGACAGAGACCCAGTGACAACAGTGGAAACCTCTAGCTTGTCATTACAACAGATAAATATAACCAATAATATCTAGGGCTGTCCTCGACCAAAGAAATTCGTAGTCGACTAACCCTCAACAACAACAATTTTGTCGACTAACTGCTGTAAAACTGAATTTCTCCACAAAGAATCATACAAAAGCACCACTTTAAATCTTAAACTCATAAGTTTTAATGGAAATACGTCACTCAGCATGAAAAAAAAGCATAAAAAAATGACTAATTGACCAAAGAAATTTTAGTCGACTAAGACCACAACGACCGATTAGCCGACTAATCGACCAACCCTGTACGTGTTCGGCTACGTAAGTGTAGCATGGAGCGGCATGTTTCAGCCCTATTCCCTACACATTTTAATGGGAACAACGTCAAAACTTTTCCAAGGACCCATAGGAAAATTTAAATGATCACAGCAGTCCGTGTATCATCCGATCATTAAATGAAAAACCTATCAGATTCAAACCCTATTCAAACATAACTTCGGCTAGCTGGGTCCATCTACTGTACATGGGTGGCAGAGCTCCATCTACAGACAGATTTCCGTCAAAAGTGAAATATTGTTCCATCATAGTCCGTATATTTTACAGCTAACACAAAAGAAGATTTTTCGCATAATGCGGAACAAAAATTCTCAAGCTTGAGTTCGGCTCGGAAACTTTTAGCTCTACGCTGTTAGCAACATACGCTGAGGTTAGTACCATAAACTGATTGGCATGCGATTCAGTCACACTATGGCGAGCACAAATGCTTCATCCGAATATTATTACATTCAATCCGGAAAAAAAAGTGTGAGTAATTTGGGAATTAACATCAAGGTGAGGCGGTTTGCTTTCTTTTCAAAATTAAATTGCCTTGCAACAAATCAGAA
Organism: Helicolenus hilgendorfi; assembly: GCA_916700815.1. NCBI lineage: Eukaryota > Metazoa > Chordata > Actinopteri > Perciformes > Sebastidae > Helicolenus > Helicolenus hilgendorfi. The sequence continues at coordinate 11,089 of CAKALG010016467.1, forward strand.
GTTAGCTGTTTGCTAGTAACTCAAGTGAACCGAACCATGTCAATTTTCCAACGTAAAGCTAGTTGAGGATTAACTCATTAGTGTTAATTGTCATTTGTTCAAAATAGATTTTTTTTTAAAAAATGAACTCCCTAACATCCATCCATCGCAGTGTAACTTGCAATCAGACTTTAATGCACACTTACGGGCTGTTGGCCCCGCCTCCAGAGCGAAAGGAGACATACGGGGCAAGTTGTAGGAGGAGCCTAACCGCCTCTGGCCACTCCCCCTCATTGGTGCGAAAGTCACAGGAGGCGGAGTCACACTCCTCAAAGCTGAACTGGTAGTAAGAGTTTGAATCTGAAAACACCACCCGCTGATCCACTGGAGAAAGAACAGACACACACAGAAAAAAAGAGTGAGAAGCAGCAGCTTCTTCTCCTGTTGAGTGTCAGAATTTTATTGAAGTCTTCCTATTATTGACTTTATTATTTTCACCTATAATAATACCTGCTGGTGGTACACTGTGTATAAAGGCTAGCTCACATATCCTGCATCATAATCAATAAGTGACAGTCTAAGGCCCCGATCAGACAGAGTGTGTTTCAGCAGCCTGGGGCGGCTTTTTGTAATTGTTTTCAATGAGAATGAAACACTTTGCACGCTGCTTTTGCGTTGCTGAGCACCTCGCGTATATCCGCTCTGTGCGACTCGTATTTTTAAAGGAGCACCCTGAACGGCTCAAGTTGAAAAAAGTTAAACTCAGAGCAGAAAAACACCCGACGTCATTAGCGTTTTTTCTCATTGCCGTCACTTCTGCTGGATACCCCGAGCTATCTGACTTCATCAACCATAGTTAGCATGATCTGAACACAAAACAACAGGAGAGGCAAATTAGTTTGTTATTTGAGTATTCATCATTCACATTCAAATCAAACAACTTGTGAGGTTAGCAATTTACAAGTTGTAGTTCTTTAAAAATAGCCATAAAGAAGAGATGACGAATTTGTTAAACCATGCTGATTACACCAGATTTAACAGCCATTTAAAACAGGGTCAAATATATCTAGACTGTGGGTGAAAACCCGTTCCTAAAGATTTGAGGCAGGACAAGCATTGCTTCGTGCATTGCTTTGTATCTATATTGGTGCACTGAAATGGGTGCCAGAATCACTGTTGACGATTTGATATAAAAGAAATTATGTAAACCATACATTGGTGGTTTATAGCAGGCACTTTTTAGTTCCATAGAACGAGTGGAGACAACAATAAAAACCTGAATAAACTCTTTGTATCAGTTATGGTGGATTAGCCAGACCGATGAACTGCACCTGAGCAAATGTCCAAAAGCAGCTTCAAGAGGATCAGGTTTGCTCATTCTTTAAAGAAACATTAACCGGCTTTGAATATTATTCCCTCTTTGATGACGTGTCATCCATAGCATACGGAGTACAGTTTCAACACAACACAGGGTCTTCTTTATCAGCTCTGTTGAATACAGAAATATGAATCACATCCACAGTGATAGTAGATTCACAGTTTACCAGAAGGTTAAGGGGCCGTGTCCACCAAAGCGTTGTTTCCCAGCTGAAAAAAAGGCTGGGTCTCTACTGAAAACTGAAGAGAAGGCTGAAGCACGTAGGGAGAGAGAACGGACCCACCGGTCATGTGGGTTCATGAGATTTTGTGGGCAAGAAAACATCTTGGCGAGTATGATCGTTTCGGTTAGAAACAGATTCAAGCCAACTTTATTATCTCACACAGGGAAATTTGTTTGGTCCAGTACTCCAGATGTGAGGACAACATAAAGTCGACAGTGAAAACAAAAAAAAAAATAGCATAACATACACAGTAAGACCGCTCCACTGTGATTGGACAGCTTGGTAAAAAGTGACAGTGATGAGCCCAGTGTTTTACCCAAAGTTGAACATTTTTCAACTCTAAACCTGAAAAATACGCTGGCCTCAGGATAAAACCTTTTGGTGGACACGGCCCCTTAGTGTGGTAAAATGTTATTCGTTAACATGGTCTTTGGTGAAAAATGACAGACGATATTTGGTATTGTTAGTAGGGGGCTTGGATACACAGAGCCACAGTGTCATTTTACGTTGTGGAAAGTGAATGAAGCAGTGAATTCATCCCTCTATTCTGTTGGAAATTACCTAGTGCCTGGTTCATCGTTTTTACAGGATGTGTACTGTAGATCGTTGCTGATGTCACTGGAAGGTGATTATACATTTTGAAGCACACTTCGACCTCCCTGCATGTTAGCGTGTGTGTGAATGTGTGTGTGTGTGTGGTTGTGTTTTTACCAGACAGCAGGACTCCCAGCTCCAGCAGCACCTGCCAGACACGCACAGCAGTGGTCCGACAGCGCACGTA
>CAKALG010016468.1:0-15836 GCA_916700815.1 Helicolenus hilgendorfi
TTTTTTAATTTAGCATATTATATTAGCATATATTAGGATATGCTAAATTCGTCCAAACTGCTGGAAGAGAGCCAGTGTTTCGCTCTTCTCCCGATTGTCCTCGGCAATAGTTTGATTGACAGATGGTTCATCCAATCACCTGCCAAGTTGTTTTACTTTTCCAAACACTTCTCAGATGGTTCTGTGTAACAATCTATCTGGCGGGTCAGGTTACTCCCCGCCACCAGGAGACTACTTTGTCGGGAGAACAGTGTGCGGCAGCTCCAGGAGACCTCGATCTTGCCTGTTTAACAAGTTTTTTAATTTATCCTCAGATTTACCGTCAGAGTAGTCCTGAATGGTAAGGAGTATCCTGATGGTGTGGGGGCGAACAAGAGGGAAGCCAAACAGAACGCAGCCCGAAATGCCCTGAAAAGCATGTTGGACGAACCAATTCACCCTGTAAGATTATTATACCTCTTTATTGACTTACTGCATGTGTGCATTTTTGTATTCAACGTATAGAAGACCAATTCACAGGATAAATATGTATATTTGTTATTATCTTGACAGACAAAGAATGCAGCAGAAACTCCGACTGCACCAGTTCATCAGACAAGTATCACTCAAGCCAACTATACATGTTGGCTCAATGAATATAGTCTTAAGAACACGGAGATTATAAGGGCTGTGGAGTCAACACAACCGGGACCATATGCCATTCCGTAAGCCTCCTAACCGCACCCACATTCTTAACTATTTTGTCATGATTTAAATGCATTAAATAAAAGTTTTTATGATATTAGATGCTGTAGGTTCGTGGTTGGTGAGAAGGAGTATCCAGCTGCCACTGGGCAAACAAAGAAGGAAGCTAAGGAGGAGGCAGCCAAGCTTGTATATCAAGAGATATGTGGTAGTAAAACTACAGAGGTAAGTAATAATAATACACATTAGTTTCTCCTGGCTTAATGAAAGTCCTAGAAAAGTGCAGAGGGAAGAAATTAATTGAATTGCTTGTCATTGACTGTAATGTTTTCATACATTTTCAAGTAGATTTTTAAAATGTTACACAAGTGGCATTCCAATCAGTGAATCAATATAAAGTCCTATTTGTTTGTGTTCAAGACTGTAGAGGAGAAATACAGCGCAGCATCAAGTCAACAAGGAGAGGAATTGAAGCAAAATGTGTCGGACATCTGGTGAGCACAAACAGTGGCGACGCATTGTTCCTGTTTGGTTATGAGAGGTTTTAATTAGTTTGTGATTTATCTTTACAGTGAGGAGAAAAAGAGCTTGAGTGTGATAACAAAAGACGAAGGTTTTATAGAGACAAATTTCATTGGAATCATCAACCACTACTGTAGCAAAAAAAAGCTCTTCCATGACTACATCTTGGTGCATAGAAGCGGTCCACCTCATAACCCTCAGTGAGTATGACTGAACCTCTATAACCTGCATGGACGCCACAGACACTGAATTAAAACTCTTTTTAGATATGAGAGAGACATCTTAATACAATGATCTAAATATTTCTTCCCTGCCTACACAGGTTCTCCTACAAATTAGTGATCAACAAGAAGGACTACCCTGCGGGAGAGGGTAAGAACATCAAGGAAGCCAAACAAAATGCAGCTGAGCTGGCCTGGTCTGCTCTTCAAGAACAATCAGACTGGGACAGCAAGGTATTTCATATTTTCTGTTAAATATGGTCTGGTGAAGGGACAACACGCAAGCTTTACAGCAGGTTTTGAATGAGTCCTCAATAGGGATCGACCGATATGTTTTTTTCAGGACCGATACCGATTATTAGTAATCAAGGAGACCGATAACCGATATTTTGAACCGATATACATTTGCAGTAAAAATGAAGGGCAGGGAGCTTCTTATAAAGTTAACTGAACATTTTAATAAATAAATAAACAATATCTCTCTGAAGTTTTATAAAGTGTAAAAATAAATAAAACTAGCTAAACTTAAATTTGTGCTGAAGTTTGAGTCTCGGTTCAGCAGCAGCAGACTGGTGCAGAAAGCAGAGTTGCTCAGCCCGTTCTCCAGTGAGACGGCTTCTGTTCCTCCCATAAACTATAATACTTCATGACCAATGATTACCATAACTGGATATGTCCAATAGCAATAGAAGTGACTATTCAACTATATGCAGTGCATGTATGGATTAACACAGCCCTTGTATGCAGTTCCATTACATTACATTAAACTGGGCCTCTCTAACGGCAAGATGTGACCGGTACCGCTTTCTATTTATTTATAAAGCCCTTAACTTGCCATCATATATCACATTACATATTACTTATATTATAACACAACTGTCAATAGTCAGAGCTGCTTCAGGACAGACTCAGTAACGTTAGTTAGTAACGTTGAGTCCTGGTTGAGACTGTGAGGACCAGCCAATCCATTGATTTGCTAGTCAGCTGGCTAAATTATGGATCAACAAATGAACGAATTGACGTTCGCTATCGCATTCAAGCTCTACGACGCTCCACATTAGCTCACGTTGTTCACGTAAACGTTCATGTAAAAATACAGACTCATACAGGCGAGGAATGTTACGTTTGCAAATTAGCAGCTAAAATACGTTTCAGTTCCACTGCGTAACTGGTAAACTGGACATGCTTGTGAGCATATAAATAGATCATAAGATCGTGGTGTTTCTACAACTTCAGCATAAAGGATTGGGATGTTTATTGGAACTTACACAACAATATCTTCTGTCTTACCGAGAGAACACGGCTCCACTCACCGGAGCAGCTCCGTCTGTCTGTCTGTTTTTGTCTGCACGACTGAGGCACGTAACCCTCTGTGTTGATTGGCTATTGCTCATGGCGTGTAACCAATCAGATAGTGCTGCGAGTGGGACATTGAGCTAGACTGCACAGTGGAGAGTACTGTAGCAGACTGACACAGAGAGGAGGCTGATCAGAGCCAAAGTAGCGCATTTATAAATTAATTAATTTTATCGGTCATTGGTTAAAAAAAATGCCGATACCGATAATCGGCAAAATGCTGAATATCGGCCGATAATCGGTCGATCCCAAGTCCACAACCATATTATTTAAAGCATGCATTATAGTCACTACCCACACTGTCAATTGTAAATGTCATTTTGCATGCCACTTTTTCCATGTACCTGCCACTCTGTTGTAAATCTGTATGTAGCAGCGTCCCCATCTCCATACCAGTGATTCCCAAAGTACCATAAGGGTGAGCCAAGGGTGCTGCAAGATGTATTTCCATTCTTTTATTGTACATTTTTTATGATGTTTCACCACATAAACAATTAAGGGCCTTTCACACAGCGCTTCGCCCACGCTAGGGTTAATCTAACGATTATGAAAAGATGACATAAAACAATTTTTGTGCGGCATTCTGTTTCGCAATGACGCTCTCATTTTGTCTTGTGTTATAAATCCAGCGCACCCCTTTCCTTTACAGGGACGGCCGCTGCTGAGCTTAATTGTAATTAACTTTAAACTCATAACACATATTCATGGACATACTTTATTGCCTTTATACAATCCCTACATAGAAAGGAGTCACGTATTAAATGTATTAGTTATTTGATTTTATCTTATTGTGGCAGTCATGTCTGAAATGCCCCGCATGCACATTGGGCACCCAGTTACAAAAATTCTGAGGTGCACGACGAAGCTGCAACAGCATTTTACGCACATTATGTCATTTTTGGCTCACGCACCCTCACCCCCGGGGACACTACCTGAGCCGGCCATGAACAAAATGAATGGGTGGTCTGGTTTTAAGATCACAGATTACTATTTTGAACATCTGTGGTTTAACATCATAAAATATCACATTAATGTTATTCCAATGATTATTACTCTAATGTTACACCCCAATGCCCGAGAGCATCAGTCACTAGAAAACATGGTACTAATAGCTGAACACTTCCTTTGTGCTTTCAGTTATCTTTCAGGTCAGCTGTGTCTGATGATGCACCAGCCTCGCTGTTCACGCCACCAACACCGTAAGACACCGACTGAGGAGCACAACAGATGGTAAAGTTTCACGTTGAGCATATTCGACTTAAGTGTCTCATTTTATTCTCCAAGGGATTCCCGTGATGCAAAATCTGAAAGTGTGCCAACGACTACAAGTGACTCAGTTGTTTTCAAGAATTCGTCACCTCCTCCTGGTCAACAGGTCTGTAACTTCCTATGTAATCCTGTTAACAGAGTGCTACAGGGATGGTGTATTTTTGTAGACCAACCTTGACGTTAGATTCGCACGGGTTCCCTCGACAAAAAAGGATTTTTCCATTGGGTTTTGGATTATTGCAGAAAATAAACTCTGTGGCAAACAAACGTTTATGATATTTACAGGCTTTTTTCCATAAGATAATCTTCACAAATGAACACCACTTTTATGATTTTTTAAGAGTGAATTGGCAGAAGTAAAAAGCTAACATTAGGCTATAAACGAACTACATCACGGTCGCATAAGTGTGGGTATACACAACGAGGTTGTAGCAGCGGATGAGTCGGCGTGATGACGTTTAGTAGTTTAATTTAGCCACTTGTTAGCAACCGCCCTTTTAAAGACACATAAAGGCTTTAAAAGTCACAAGTGGGATATTTACGGACGCATTCTATATTGTAGAACAAAACGTTAAAATCTCTTAAGCTTGTGTTAACCACAGACCCTATTTCAGTCAAAAACCCACTGACTTAGAGACGAGGGAACCACAAGTGCTAAAATGTTTACTCTCATTTCTGCAGCACTATACAATTAGTCTAGTTCTCATCACAACATTGCAGTCTGAGAAGTAAAGGAGGACTTCTTTAGGGCCTTATATAATGGATTTTGAATGCATGTATGCTTAAATATAATTGACTATATTTTTTTACCTCCCATTACATAGATTCAAAGTCCTGATGCGAAGCCCAAAATAAGGTAAGCTATAGTTTGACACCGACTGCAAAGCTCCAGTACATCATACTGTATTTCACCTGACGTTATTGCTGATTGTAATTTTTCTTGTCTAGAATTGCAGCAAATTTCCAGAATGCCCACAGAAACAGCAAAGAGGTAAAGTAAGAAGATATTGATCATGCTAGTTTATCCTGTTTGGTTTTTGTTTAACATTTGAATCTCTATATTATTTGTTCTTTAAGGATGTAATGCCCAAATTCAAAGGCAAGAATCCAGGAAATAGCCCAAGAAAGAAAACAACAGCCCAGCCAGTGATCTCAAGGTATGGAAAATGAAAACATTGAACTACAATATTAGCATGATTTTTAGCTCTGCTGTGGCCTTTTATTTGTGTTTTGTGTATTAATGTACAATCAGCATGACCTTTTTATATTCATAAAACTTCATGTACTTGTGTTAATCTCAACAGGTTTACATCTGAATTTGACTCCATGGTGTGCCTCGGCAAAGGAGCATTTGGTCGTGTTTTTAAGGCACAACAAAAACTGTTGAAGAAGAATTATGCTGTAAAGGTTGTCCGCTGCAAAGAGTAAGTCAGGAATGAAAGGTGTTTCATTTTCTTTCCTTTTTTTAAAAGAGCACTGTATAGTTTATTTTTAAATCGGTTACAGATACAGTGCAAAATAAGTTTCATTACCAGAGCCGTGTTCTTGTTCTCTTTAGGATCAAAAAAGCTCTACGAGAGGTCAGGGCATTATCAGACCTCCATCACTGCAATATTGTTCGATACTACACGTGTTGGTTGGAGGATTCAGGATACCAATGGGACAATGCAGATGATGGTGGCAGCAGTTCACAGTAAGTTACATCCTCTTACTAAAACCCTTACTGCGCTGTACTTATTTCACTAAACATGAAGGTATGTCATGTCTGAGTTTCTCTATTCCTACTTTTCTAGGTCGACTGGTAATTCATCGATGAAGTACCTCTATATTCAGATGGAGCTGTGTGACACCAAAACACTCAGAGTTTGGATAGACGAGAAGAATACTCAGAACGTGAAGAAATCTCTGCGAGACTCCAAGAGGAGAGATGAAAGTCTAACTATTGCTTTGCAAATGGTCAGCGCGGTGGATTACATTCACTCCAAGATGCTCATCCACAGAGACCTGAAGGTGAGACGAAGTGAATAAAATCATTTATTGCACGGTTTTGTTGAGCACTCGATTCTGATTGGTCAATCATGGCGTTATACGGTCTGTTATTTATTTATAGCAGACTGTTGCTATGTATAATAGACCGCTGCTATGGGCGTAGTTCTGATGTCGGACTCTGGCAGATCCTTTTTGTGTCAAATTATTGATTTCTTCAGTAAGTAGCCGTGTAATAAGCAGGATAATGTACAGCTAGTGGGTCGTTGTTTTGAAATAAGCCCCTGTTTGTCGAGGTTTATTTCACAACAGTGACCCACTAGCTGTACATTATCGCTTCCTTATTACATCACGTCAGTCATGAAGCTACATGTTTTTTTTTGGTTTTTTTCCCATGGTTAGCCTGCCAACATCATGTTTGGTCAAGATGGGGAAGTGAAGATCGGAGACTTTGGTCTGGTCACTGATGAGAACGATGACGATGCCGAGAACCTGATGGAGAGAACGGTCTACAAAGGAACCCCATCTTACATGGCTCCTGAACAAGTGAGATGGTCTATACTGACATTAACTTTAGATATTGTGGAGATATTAACCGCTGTAGTGCTGTAGATCTATAATGTGCCTTTTGTTAACATTGTGCTCTTGTTTTATGACAGAAAAGCCGGCTCACTTATGACCGAAAAGTGGACATATTTGCTTTGGGGTTGATATATTTTGAACTCCTTTGGAACCTCTTTACTGGTCACGAAAGGAAAGTGGTGAGTTGAGTCCGAAATCAATTCAAGTCAATACAGAGTGCTGCAGGAATGAGTCCTAAAACCCCGGAAATTAGTTAGCATTTTAGCACTTCCAGCTCCCTCATCTGGAAGTCAATGGGTTTTTAGTTTGATGCTTGAAATAAAGTCTGTGGGTAACACAAGCTGAAGAGATTTTAAAGTTTTGATCTACGATATAAAATACGTCACTAAATATCCCACACAGCTTTTACGTGTCTCAAAGGCGGTTGCTTACGAGTGGCTAAACGAGACTACTAAACATCATCATACTGACTCGTCCGTTAGCTTTTTACTTCTGGTGATTGCATTCACACTTCAAAAATTATAAAAGTGGTGTTCATTTGTGATCATAAATGTTTGCCACAGAGCTTATTTTCTGCAATAATCCGAAACCTAATGGAAAAATCGCATTGGTAAGGCTGGTTAATGCTAACTTCCTGGTTGGCCAAAAAAAATATGTCATCCCTGGAGCCCTCTATTAACTGTTGACTAAATAGAATTTAGCTGTCATTAATTTTATTATTCACACCTGAGCTTCTCCTACTGCTGTGTCATGTCAAAATGCCATCTGTAAAAAAAGGCCTATTATGAATTTGTATCACGCCAATTACATGTTCTTCCTTTTCTTTTCTCACTGCATGATTTCCAGATTTGGGATGATGCCAGAAACCTGAAATTTCCTGAAGGATTTACACACAATTTTCCCCAAGAGGTAAACCAGCATTCCCTCTTTTGCTTGACAAATGAAACCGTATTTTTGTCATTTGTGATGGCAGTTAGTGAGGCTGAGCTAAAGGGGTTTGCACTGTTACAACGGTTCATCTGTGAAGCCCCAAGGGAGCTTAAACAGGACTGTTGATGTGTGTATGTATTATATAATAAAAATGTTAAATATCAAGAAGGACAGATGAATGTTTAGGATGTACTTTGTTAGGTTGCCCAAGTAAAGTCAACTTGAGGGAAAGACAGTTACGCGGAGCATCAAAGACACTGGTAGCATTCGTTAATATCATGGAGATCACATAGCTGTTCTTTCTGTTGTTGTTGTGTTGCAGAACCAAATCATTAAGGCAATGCTGTGTGCGAAGCCAGAAGACCGACCTGAAGCAAGTAAAATAAAGATGGACTTGGAGGAGCGCACTCGTACACTTACAACGCTTAAAGACATGCAACGCAAGACTGTCTGATTATTACAAGGAAAAACTCAAAGAGGCAAAAGCATCGGTCATCACAAGCATCAGTATTTTTTCAGCATTATTACACGGCTGTGTTGAACACTCAATTCTGATTGGTTAATCACAGCGTTCTGTGGTCTGTAATTTGTCGATAACAGACCGTTGCTATGTATAACAGACCGTTGCTATGGGTGTAGCTCTGATGTCGGACTCTGGAGGACCGTTTTTGTTTCAAAATATTGATTTCTTCAGTAAGTAGCCATGTAATAAGCGGAATAATGTACAGCTAGCAGGTCGTTGTTGTGAAAAAATCCCCTTCCTGTCGTGGATTCTTTCACAACAATGACCGGCTCGCTCTACATTATTCGTTACTTATATTCCATAATACTTGCCAGTGTTTGGTTGCTGAGTGCAGTGTCTCTTTTAATAACTGTTTTCATGAACTGATGAAACAAAGTGTATCATAATTATTGATGGAAAAAGGCACATAAACTTGTCCATTTTTATAGAGAATTGCATCATGTGTCTAATCAGGTTTTGTTTACATTTGAGATTTTGTTCAAACTTTATGCTATTTGAGACCAAAAATATTTTTGCTGAATTTTGAGAATTGCATATTTGTTTTGTCCCTAGACATTTTGTAATTTTCGCAACCTAAAAAAGGGTCATTTTTAGGGTTCAATATCTTCAGAATTATATCTCCTAGAGCCATGAAATTTGGTAGGGGCACAGACAAAACAGTGTACCCCAGATCCAAATGATTGAAAGGCAAAAGCAGAGGTCATATTATTGTCTTATTACTGTCCCTTGGAAATGGGAAAACATTTGCAAATTGCAATCTTGGCTTGTCATACTTGCCATATATTGAATTCTGTTTATGTTGGAGCACCTGAAATTTGGTATAACATCAATCAAACACTTTTTGCCGGAAGTATGGAAAGGTCCAGATGTATAATTTGTGGGACTGCCTGGGACCCCAAAACCACAGATTTTGCTTTTTTCTCATTTTCAAGTACACCTGTAATGGAAAATATGACATCTGCTAGTGCGTTTCAATCATTTGGATCTTATGTACCTCTTATGTACCCGGTTTTGTCTGTGCCCCTACCAAATTTCATGGCTCTAGGTATCATATATCTGAAGATATTGATCCCTAAAATGGCTTCCTGCTTAAGATGTTTTTTAGGGGGTAAAAAATGGCAGCATTCCCAGAGGCAAAAAAACTATGCAATTCGCACATTTTTTTTTTTAAATAGCATATATATAAGGTTTGAACAAAATCTAAAATGTTAACAACTTCTATCTGATTAGACACGGAATGACCCAAATGCAAAATTATTCACTTTTAAAAAAATAATTATGTCCTATTGTAATTATTACTTTGACGACTGATCTCGAAATAATGTATTCTATGCTGGCAATGGTTAAATGTGTTTAAAGCGATGCCACATTACACCCGTTGCTTTTAATGAATACACTGGATAGGGAAATAAAACATTAGTAACTAGGGTGTGATGGTCTTAACATGTTAGTATTTTCTTTCAAGATCAAGCTGGATAAGTAAGTAGGACTAGGGGGAAAGAAACAGGTAAGTGGCAAGAACAGAGGAACACTGAAAGGAACATTTAGAAGGTATCATTATGTCCAGATAACATGAATTCATCATCCTAAACCATTAAAGATTATAAGAGGGTGCTTATCAGGGGGGCTGGAGCCGATCCCAGCTGACATTGGTGCACCGTGTCACAATCACAGAATAAGCAACAGTCTGTCTTAATAATTAACTTAGTGATTAATTAGTTATTGTAACATTAACATGAGATGCATTGACAAAAGACTGCCTTCAATGACCATGATATAGGCTATGTCACTTTCAGCTGCCATCTTATCACAGCATTTATGTCCAACATTAATAACAATTAACGAGCATATCATTCTCAGTCTACAGTGGCAAACACCTTGCATGGAGAGGAAAACATGCACATTCTCAAAATTGTTTGAGGTGCTGGGAGTAGATCCCCTCCAATATGTACTTTTTCAAAAAAATAACTTGCTGCTGCACACACTTTTCTCTGCTTTATTAGTCAACGTTTCGGTCAACAAGAACCTTCATCAGGACATTAAAATCATAATGTCCTGATGAAAACTTGCAGAAATAAATAAATGCTTAAATACATAAGTAAACATATACATTTAAAAATAAAACAAATAAATGAATAAATAAAAAATAAATGCAAAAATGAATTAAAAAAATTATGAAAATAAATACATCAAAAATAAAAGGGAAAATGTAAACAGAATAATAAACAAATAAGGGAATTAATACAAAGATAAATAAATAAGGCAAATTAAAACACAAATATCAATTTGTTACATTTTATCAATTAATTAATAACTACATTTATTTTTTATATTATTTTAGCTACATTTAATGGAATTTATTCATTTATCGAGTCAAGCAAATCATTTTTTTTTTTTTTTTAAAACACCTTGCATGGCAAAATTAATACTACCATTACCAGCTCACGGCAGAGCATAAACTTTTATACACACATATCATTATGCTTACCTGACTAGAGTGTCAGGAAACACCGGTGCCCATCCTCACAGCCAGGTAGGTACAACCAGCCACTGGCACTTTGGTGGTCTAAACTCTATAATAATAATCTATAACATGTAAGAGGTGCCCCTTTTTAAAATGTTGCCCCTTACTCTGACACACCACTGGACAGATTAATCCAATTCTGAGCAAACTATAATACAGCAATAACTACAGTTATTGATAACTAAGTGCCTAACGATTTTACCAGCAGTCGTTTGTGTAAATTAGGTTAAATTAGTGCAAAGTTTTAAGTTTCTATTGTTCAGAACTAGTCGAGCCACGTGACAGTAAGTGAATGACGTTGCAGAGGAAATCGAAACTTAAAGTCAGCTGAACACGGATACATGACTACGCACAATTATGAGAATAATTAAAAATAGTATGGATACGGGAGACGTATTGTGAGCTTTGTAATGTATTACAGTTTTATGCAGTTTGAGCTGAAATTTTGGCGACTTCCTCATTTCTGATGGACACTGGAAGCTATGTCTGCAGACTAAACGAATACGCACAGAGGACAAGCTCTGAGCTTCGCTATGAGGACAGAGACTGTGGTCCTGACCACGATAAACCGTAAGTTGAATAAACATGTAGCCTATGTTACCTGTGGGTTGTGTTGTTCCCTGCCTTTACATGTTATTCTGCAGTAGCTACATGCTACGTCAAAAAGGGAGAGCTTTGGGTCAGGGTGTCTCTTCCTTAGGGTGGCACGAATGACTATGGCACAAGGGTGGTGGTTGCTTTATTTATTTAATTAATATGTATTTGTTAATTAAATTGTGATCAAGTAAATGTGATAGAAGAGGTGTATAGAGTTGTATTTTTTTCTCATCTTAAAACAACCTGTTCATGTTTTTAATTTGTTTGTACTTATGATCCTCAGTTTATTTGTGCTACATATAAACTGAAGACAAACTGTTGCTATTGTTCTTTATGCTGATGCAATTGATTTAAATATGGTCATCGTTATTTTTCTAGTATAACAGCAGAGGGCTGATGGGGGGATCTGGGTGGGAGATGGTGAGCAAGCTGTCTGTATCTGTGTATTTGCAGTGTATGTTTGTTATGTAATGCTGTTTTGTCTGTATGTGTTTTTGTATTTGTGTCTTTAGGACCCCCTCAAAAATCAGATGCTATATCTCAGGGGGCTATCCTATCCTTTCAATAAATTCTTTAAATACTTGAGTACCTCAAAATTGCACTTAAGTACATTCTTTGAATAATGTCATATTTCAGCCCATGAATGTAATGACAATTGAGGGCTTGTTGAGGCTGTGTGTGAATATCCTGGTGGAGTCCCACAGTAGTAACACAACACAGATGATTACCAGATGATGAATATCGTAGTGTGCACCAACCAGCCCCGCCAACATCATTTCAAGTCAACTTGTCTGCATAACAGAAATGTGACAATTTCCTCTACAGATTCACCCAGAGGGCAGTCCTAAATGGAAAAGTCTATCCTGATGGTGTGGGGAAGACCAAGAAGGAAGCCAAGCAAAACGCGGCTAAAAATGCCCTGAGAGGCTTGTTGGAGAATGAACATCAGGACTCAGCTGACACAGTAAGACTATTGTTAGTCTTTGCTTAATTATCCATTATTGTTTCAAAGTAAATGACCAATCATAGGCCTAAAAAACTATTGTGTTGTAGGGTATCATAAAGTCAACAGGCTACTGTGTGAACCATCTCAAAATTGTTCTCTATTTTTTATTTTCAAGACTGCAGATGAGAAATACGACTGTACATCAGCTCAGCAAAAGGAGGCATTAAATCTAAATGTTTCTGATATCTGGTGAGTAAATCACAACGGCAGTGCATTTTTTAATTTTCAAAAATTGCAAGGTAAAGTGACAGTGGAGTGTACACCAGACTAATATATGATTTGGTTTATGACATATAGTATAAGGTGAAAGGTTTTCCACTGCTGTTGTACAGTCTAATGGAAAGATAGAAAATAGAAAGAAATAGAAATAGAAAGGAGTGCTCAGTTTTGCAGATCAATGTTTTCATCAGTGTGAAATGTCACTTTTTTATTACAGTAATAAGATGAGACGTCTCAGTGGGAACTCACAGCATTACAAAGACAAAAAGAGAGAAAAAGAGACAGATTTCATTGGAATTGTTAACCACTACTGTCAGAAAACCAGACGCTGCCATTCATACATTGAAGAGAGGCGATGTGGTACACCTCATAACCCTATGTATGTATGAACCTTAACTTCTGTAACCTGAATAGACACTACAGACACTATACTTAATCTTGATTTATATTCAGTTGTAAGCAACATTAAAATGTTATGATAATGATCTGAACTATTTCCTCCTTTTTGAAACACAACACAGATTTTTCTACATATTAATGATTGACAAAAAGCAATACCCCGAGGGTGAGGGAAAGACTGCCAAGGAAGCCAGACAAAATGCAGCTCGGCTGGCCTGGTCTGCTCTCCAAGAACAGTCAGACTGGGACAGCAAGGTATTTCTTATTTTTTACTCCCTTTATATCATGAAATAAACACTCAGTTGCACGTTTATTAGATACACCTGGCTGAAAGTAATGCCATCTAATACAAGAGTTCTGCCACAGATCCTACCTTCATGAAGGTTATAATGTTCAGTCTTTATTGAAACTGTTTTAGAGAGGTGTTAATTCAACTTAATGATCATTTTGGAAGAGAAAGTTTGTCCAGCTGTTGAAATGTATTGCATTATACAAAGAGGTGTTTTGTCATTTAGCCTGTCTTCATGATATATAGTATATAATGGTGAGGAGAAAATATTTGAAACACCTGTCAGTATAACACAATACAATTCAACAGCACCACAAACTACAGCCTTCAAAATATTATATTTTGTCATTCCAGACACTGCACTTAGTTTCTTCTTGTTCCAGACAATGGCCTATTCTTTCTTGTCACCATGTTGAGAAAAGATAACACCAGGCTGTAGTTAGTGATACTTCCTAATACTAACAGGTGGCAGCCGATCTCAACCCCAGCTACTTTTGAATACTTTTGAAAGAAATAGTTACAATGAGGTGAAATTTTACATTAAATAATTATGTCTAATTTATGTAATTTTAGGTGTCCATCAGATCAACAGTGTCCGAAGACAGTGCATCTCCTATGTTATCTGCGCGGGTAACTACAGTGTAAGGCAGTTACTGTCATTAGTAGGAGAGCAGAATCGTGTTAAATACTGAGAAAGCTGTACTCATATCTCTTATTGTGTTCCCCTATAGGGAGTCCCATGAATCATCATCACAAAGCACACCAACGGACACAAGTGGCTCAACTATATTCACAGATCCATCAAACCCTTCCAAAGCTCAGGTCTGTTCTCTCATAATCGATAAAAAAAATGTGTAGGTAAAGCAGAAATCTACACTTATGATATTTATAGACTGCAGCAGACTAGTAGCAGCATTGTAAGAGCAAGAAAGTTTAGTTTGGGTCGATAGTTGTGGTTTAAAAAGATGAAAAATGTAAATGGTCTGACTGAGGTGAAAAATTACATAATTAATCCATAAATAATATAATTGATATTATTTGACATAGTCCTTCAGTACAGTACAACATTTTATTTGGAACACGCTATATTGTAACAACTTTTTGTGAATTGTAGATCCCCTTAGGATCAACTGTGTCTGAAGATGATGCACCAACCGGGTTGTCAACACCAACTTCACTGTAAGGCACTTATTGACCACTGTATTAAATCCGATTGTAGAGCTTAATGCTGAAAAGGCTGTACTCATGCATCTTATTGTATTCTCCTAGGGAGTCTCTTGCATCGTCACAAAGCATGTCAACGGGTACAAGTGGCTCAGGAATATTCACAGATTCATCGAACTCTTCCAAGGATCAGGTCTGCACTTTATATCACAATCTTACAAATGTTAAATCCACCCTCTTATATTCTGCTTACTCTGTATTTGGGGAGGGCAACTGAGAGAGCTTCAAGTTTATGTAAATGCAATACCAATGACTACTCGTGATCTCAGCCCAACTATGGACTGCGTCACTCCAAAAGTAAATAAAAAAGTAAAAGTCCAAAAGTAAAGTCAAATATATTACTTGGATATTTTGATGTGGCAGACAACACGTTGTATGTCCTAGTTATTAAAGAGTGTACAACTTAATAAATCAGAACTGGTTCAACATTTTAAATGTACTTTATTCTTTTACTCTCTAAGCATACTGTCAAAGACCAGAATATGGGAAATAGTCAGAATGAGACATCCGTCCAGTCAAGGTATGAAAAAAACAACATTAATTTGCATTATAGCATGCATTTTATGCTGATGTGATCTTAAACTTCTCCCCCAATAACTGATGTACAATCAATAAGACATCTCTATGTTTATTATTATTTATCTCTATTTTACCCTTTAGCCTAAACAACATTGTTAATCTCAACAGGTTTACTTCAGACTTTGATCCTATGGAGTGTCTTGGCAGTGGAGCCTTTGGTTGTGTTTACAAAGTAAAACATAAACTGCTGAACAAGCATTATGCTGTAAAGATTGTCTGTCGTGAAGAGTAAGTATGGAGTTGTAAGGTTCCAGTTTGCAGTGTAGCATGTGCACTATTTGTGCAAGTACTTTGTTTACTGATTCATTCTCTCGTTCTCCTTTGGCTCAGGAAATCTCTTCGAGAGGTGGGGACACTATCAGACCTCCTCCACTGTAATATCGTCAGATACTACACATTCTGGATGGAAGATTCAGCATACCAATGGCACATTTTAGCTGACAGTAACAGCTCTTCCCAGTAAGTCTAATGCACTTACTTTATACTTGGCTTCCTTTAACTGGTGTACAGCCGGATAGGTACATTATACTTGTATAATTGTGTATGTGACGAATAAACTTGAAACGCAACTCTTCAATTGAAAGGTGTGTAATTCAAATCATTGTTCTCTTCTTTCTTTTCTAGGTCTACAGATAATTCATCGACAAAGTACCTCTATATTCAGATGGAGTTATGTGACACCAAAACACTTAAAGTGTGGATTGATGAGAAGAACGATCAGTCTCTGCAAGACGCCAAGAGAAGAGAAGAAAGTCTAAGCATTGCTCAACAAATAGTTAGTGGAGTCGAGTATATTCACTCCAAGAAGCACATCCACAGGGACCTTAAGGTGAGACCAGACTCTGCAGTGTGTGGCTGAGGCTAAGCTGATTTAGATACAACCATGAGCATTTAATACGTCCTCCGGTTTACCCTGACGAGGCCCC
>CAKALG010016469.1:0-11671 GCA_916700815.1 Helicolenus hilgendorfi
AGTAGTTTAGTTTTTTTCTCAGTAGCTAAATGCTGCTGGTAGCTGTGTAACTTTGCAGGCTATTCTCATACACTGTTCGTAGCTATGTCTATGAAAAGTAATGCACTATACCAGAAAACCAGAAGTCAACGTTGATTTATTTGTCACGTAACTTCTGTACTTAAATGACGCCACTTTCGTAGTAATTTTAACCCAAACCACACTTTTCTACTACTAAGTGGCTTTGTTGCCTCAACCTAACCAAGTTGTATGCATGTAACAAGCGGAAATTGTCACTTGTTGCTGGACATCTGTGTGAGAATGCACTAAAAATGAGAAATGACTTTTTGTAAGATATCATACGAACCGTTGTATGATGAAATGTTGAACTTTGCCAGTTCATCAGTGATAAGCCTGGAAGAGATAGATTGTTTTGATCTGCAGAAGTACAGAAAATTCATATCAAAATGTATTCTGTATGAACATTTGTTGTGACATGCTAGTATAGGACTATAACGAATGGATGTAATGCATTTTACTGTGCTAAATGTCAAATGGTGCACTTCACAAATAAGCTAGCTGGCCATTGTGCCAAAATAACTTTTACTATAGTGTGCTGGGTCTGAGCCGACCGTGGTACAGTACACCAATACCCATATTCTGTTCCTATCAGACAGTAAATGGCAGCACAGACATACAGTAGCCTCCCGTCCATTATTCCCTCACCCAACACAATGCAGAGTCAAGAGGTTGCTGTTTGAGTGCTTTCTCGATGAGATTTATGATGGGCCAGGAAGTGAGAATCAGAGTTGGGGCACGATTCGATGAGGCTTCATGGTCTCCTGGTTCCCTTTTTGGTCTTAGTATGATACAATCGGAAATGATTTTCTCATGTGAAGTTAGTCTGGTGCAGCAGGGAAGACAAAATATTAAGTAAACCCTTCAAATGTTTGATGAAACAGAACAAACCTCACAGGACTTTAACGCTCTGTTTAATTTAACTTCAGAAAGTTGATTTGCGATGATGTGAGGCATGACATTTCAGGTGGGGAGTAAAACTTCCACACATGGAAGGGCACATTCCGAGCCACTAACACACACAAACACACACACACAAACATGCACACACACACACAAACACTCTCCAGCTGATCCAAGAGGGTTTTTAAATAGTTTATTTAGATTAAGTAGATAAGTATGATCATTTTCTCAACACATAAAGGAACATAACACTCCTTTTGGCCATCAGAAACATTCAAATTCCAAAATAAACAAAGTTGGAGACATGGTTTTCCAAATTTGTACTTAAGTACCATACGCTACTTGAGTAAATGTACTTAGTATCCCACTACTGCAAAAATCCACCTTAAACTTTTACTATCGTTTCCACCAACTGAGGCCCTGCATCACCTCAGACTGAAGACTTCCTCATTTTTCTCTGCTTGTGACAGAAACAAGAACATATTCACAAACACGTACAGACTCAGCAGGCACATTGTGTCCTGTTATGCACTCGTGTTTCCCCCCAGAAAGTGTCTGTGCGTCAGTTGATGGCTTTCTGTCAGGCACGTTTTCTGTATCAGGAGAAAAACCTTCCAATGTGGTGAGACGAGCTGAGCTTCTAATCAGCGATTACTGCCAGGCTGAGGGACAGGGGGAAGAGAGGCTCCCCAGTGTGTCTCAAAGCTTATCAAAACATTCACATATACAAAGGTGCACAGACGCACACAAACATTCACAGTGCTCACTAAAACACACACCGGTTTCCAGACCCTCATGGGCACTGAAAACCCTGTGACAATATGGCAACAGTAAACACACCGTACTCCCTATCAATGTTTACAATCCCATTAGAGCCAATCAGGAAGCAATATTTACTTACTTTTTCACCTCTAATTAGCAAAATTCGTCACTCTGAAAATCTGGCCTTCGGTATCTGAGACACTGTTTGTGACAGATGATGAATAACTACGTGAGGACACAATCCACCCTGATTTCTTCTTGGAGACAAAACCCTGATAATATTCTTCTGTAATTATCTGTTTACTCAATAAGTCAACCTCTTGGCAAATATCTTGAGTTGTTTGTTTGTGATTGTGTCATGCTCATTTTCAGTGATATGTTACACATTTTGGCCATCCATGTGTTTGTGTTACTTTATGGATCATTGTGAGCTAGCTAATGCTAGCTAAACTTTTGTGTTGTAACCAGCGGGCAACTCTGGGGACTGAAAAGTGAAGCCAATGCGGAAGTGCCTTAAACTTGCATTATTTCTCATAGCCAGCAGGGGGCGACTCCTTTGGTTGCAAAAAAGAAGTCTGATTTTATAGAAGTCTATGATAAAATGACCCCACTTCTCACTTGATTTATTATCTCAGTGGACATTGTAAACATGAGTTTATGGTCTCAATCACTAGTTGAAAGTCTTCTTCGAAGCAGCAGGATGCTCATTTAGCAAATTATGGTCCCATTTACAGTAAAATAGACCATAAAGCAGGGTATGTTTTAGGGTGTGGCTACCTTGTGATTGACAGGTTGCTACCACGGCGTTGTCCAGTCTGGGTGTTGTCCGTGTTTTCGTCTCACAACTTTAACCCTTTATAGTGTGTTTTCAGTTCATGAATTTAATTATAACCTTTGTTGTCGCCTAAAAATGTCTTATTCAGCGTTCGGTTGTACTTTGTTCCACCCTCTTGTGTCACTTCTGGTTCAAAATAACTAAAATGGCAACAGCCAAAAACCAAGATGGCAATGGCCAAAATGCTGAACTCAAAGCTTCAAAACAGCAGTCCACAAACCAATGGGTGACGTTACGGTGACCACGTCCACTTTTTATATACAGTCTATGGTTGTAACTAAACTGCTAAAGTGCAAAAGTTGTGGTTCTTCTTTGGCAGTTACCAGACAGCTTCAGGTGTTACACCCACTGGACTGGAGGAGGGCCGACCCTCCTGCATGTGCGTGTAGCTCAGGAAAACCAAAACTGATGCTATCAGATTTGTGATCTGGTCAATGGAGATGCACTTACAGTATGTGCCATGAAAATTCGTACTGCAGATGTACAGATAACAATCAACTGGATACATTTTGGTGTCCTACAGAACAAAAAGGTTGAACATTTGACGATTATGTGGCAAGATCTGAAGTTTGGGCAAATCAGAAATTAAGAAAATAGTTATTTGCGTATATTGGTGTCAGTCAGAGTGACCTATTTGGAGTTGCAAGATGAATTTCAGAGCTGAAGTTCATCCACAAACCTTAGAACTGGTCAGTCAAGACAAAAAAGCAGCAGCCAGGTGGTATAATAGCAGTAACATTTGAGGGATTCATTCACATTAATTCAGCTGTATTAAAATAAACACATTCTAATGCACACAAAAAAGTCACTGCTCCTGATTGATATAAATCTCACACAAGAGAGAGCCGTCAAAGATCATCAACGCTGCGGCCACCTCTGTAATGTGTCTTCAACTGATCCTCATTCGGCTAAAATGCAATGTCCCTGCTGAGGTTAGCGACCGTGAAAGGACCCTTGACTCAGACCCTGACCTGTTGGGTCCACAGCTGAACGATTACGCATCCCTGAGACGTGTGACATGAATCCTGATCAGGCCGAGCGGCTGTGTATCCTTCGCTGCCGCCCAGAAGGGAAAATAACCACTCAGCTAGTCGCCCAACAGGACAAATAAAGTCCAACTGCAGGAACCTTTCCAGAAATCCAGGAACCTTTTAGGAGCTCAAGAGCTTCACCTGCATTTGGGGACCAGGGTCTAAATGTGGTTACCTTGCACGGCAGCTGGATTGTCACGATATCACAAGATCACGCAAGAATTATTCTAAACGACAATGGCGGCTCCTAAAGAGATGAGCTTAGATGCTGCAATAGCACCAGTTAGCCGAAATCATAACTAGGGAGTTTTTCTTCATTAAAAGAAGCGCAACGAATGGCACTGAAGGAGTTCCTAGATGGAAAAGATGTTTTCACTCTGCTCCTGACTGGCTTCAGTAAGAGTTTGATTGACAAATGGTTCATCCAATCACCTGTAAAGCCATCTGGTGTGTCAGGTTATAAATTTAGTACCAGGGCCCAAAAGCCTCCTGCACAGTGCTGAATGTCTCTGACTGGTCCCCGGTACTAGCAATATTAGGAATAGGAATGGGAACAAATATTGTCGTGGTACTTGTACTTTATTTGAGCATTTTTATTGTATGACACTTTATACTTCTCATACTTAAATTTAAGGGTTAATGCTCAGTGGTACTTTCTCCCTCCATAACTCGTTTCCAACATCAATTCAAACATCAGTCATGCAGCAGTGAATGACAAAGAGAGACTGTTTTCACCTTGTTGTGTACACAAATTTATTCTCAAACAACATCTTTTGCATTTTAATCTGTACTGATAATTTGCCTAATCTCTATGGTTCTTCAGATGCAAAGGATACACATACATCAATGTGCACAAGAGCCTGCATAGGTCACCTTATTTTCTGAGACTATTTGCTTGAGAAGTGCCAATGCATTGTAAGATTTCTGCATGGCCAAGTCCATCTGCAAAATGTTAGCTTGTTAAAAAGGTATCCTGGTGTTCAGATTAACAAGGAGCCAGGCTGCTCGAGAACAAGCAGACCAAGACAGGCTGGCAGCTAAATGGTCAGTTTGTGTCATCTCAGGTAAGAAGGAGTCCATTAAAAAAAAGGGACTACTTCCTCTTCTGTTATTTCACAGTGAATTGAAGAGTGGGCTCGTGCTCCATCAGAGGGCTGCCACGGAAAAAAAGAATCAGCCCCGGAGAAAGTGTAAGCGATAAAGCACTGGCATGGATAGAGCAGCCTGAGACTGTAGCACAAAAAAGTGGAGAGCGGGGAAGGTCAGCTGCATTCACTGGCAGAGTACCCACATTTGCCTGAGTTCAAAACCATATTGTAGTGAGCTACAACAGTTTTGAATAGGGGATTTATTTTGAATGTGTGGCTGTTCACAGGTGTTATTCTCTGTCATTTCTAAAAGCGGAGGAGATTTAAATAATAATAATATAAACCCAACCTGCCTGGCTTTTAAGCATCTCATCCATGTGCTAGTCCTGCAGAGCCCCGAGTATAAGCAGATTTTCACAAGCTCCCGTAATCATATGGTGCAGCATGTGGACAAAGCTTAGAATCAGAGTGAAACCAAATGTGTTCAGTAAACATGGAGGGGATGTCTAAAAATTTGTTTTAATGAAATATTCCCCATTTGAAAGTTTATTTTCTGATATAGCCACACCAACCTGTAGCTTTAGATCCTGCTGTTATTCGGTAACTTGACAGAAATTTGAGTAATAACTGATTTGAAAGCACAAATTACACAAATGATTAATTAGCAAACACTAATTTCTATGCACATGATTTTTTACAATTCTTACATAATCTTTTAAAGATGTGTTTGCTCGGTGTCTCCTTCTACCGATTTAATCCCACCAAGACGATTGATATGTTAAATTGCGCTTAGTCATTTGTCGATGGCCATGATGTATTTTTTTATTGGTAACTGTAATACTTTATGAATTTTTAAAAAAGTTAAAGGTGCAGTGTGTAGGATCTGGCGGTGAGGTTGCAGATTGCAACCAACTGAAACTTTTTCTGTGTGCCAAGCGTGGCCAGTGTTTGGTTTGTCAGGTGATCATACAAAAAAAAAGTACTGTCATTATATTCCATTTGTGCCAATAGATCCCCCTAAAAGTTACACACTGTTCATTTAAAGGTTATCCTGATAGAAATCTGCTGTAGTTATAGCTCAGCCATTGTATACAGTACAAATTCCAATTATATTTCAAAATGTTCAATATTACACACTGATCAACTGCCCATGCTCATTATGACAGCATGTACAAATTACGGAATGAATATTATTATATATTGCATGAAGTCATTCCATCCATCCTTTATTTGTCCCTAAAGGGCCAATTTGAGGCAAGCGAGTTTGAAAATAGGAACACACATAAACCATTAATCCACACATATAAAAACAATCAAAGATACAAATATGACAATGTTAGACAAATACACAAGGATTAATAGCAGTGACCAATTCATATCTGGTCAACAATATCCAGCAACACAATGACATTAATGTCTATAAAGGCCCATTCAGCCTCATTGTATTTATCACTCTGTGCCTGTACAATTTCAAAATGCTAAATAAGCTCATTATGGTGACATGTACAGTTTAGGAGTTCTTATGATTTATTGCATTAAAGTCAATGGAAGTCCATCCAGTCACATGTATTTAAACACAATAGCCGTATAGAGTACAAACTCAATTCAAAAAGCTGGATATCACACACACTTGTGTATGACTTTGAATGAGATAACAAACTGTTGAGTATATACTGTATATATATGTGCATTTTTACATGAAACATATTTCTACTAACTAACCACAACTCTATTATCTAATGTTTACATGTTTGCTCTTAAAAAACTTTGGCCGAAACCCACCTCATCATGAATGTTAATTACTGGCATTCAAAAGGTCCCGGAAGCTGCTTAATTGGCACTCCAGGGCAAAGAGATAACAATAAATAAACCTTCAAGTTGATTTCTCATGAAGTGATAGCTCATTAACAAACAGCAGCAGGCACTATGATCTAATTCCCCTTGATGTGCTCCACTTTGGCATATGTGATTGGGTCATGAAAAGTGAATTGATGAGAAGTCCTGAAGGACAGGAAGAGTTTTGGAGGTTTTCTTTCATAACAGGGCTGGAAAACTTTGAAGTGAGACTTTTAACAGAATGCCCTGAGGCTTGTACTTGTTCATTAAAGGTAAGGGACATCTATTTTTAATGTTACCAGAACTCTGTCAACAAGAATCCTTTTGATGTACATTAAAAGACCAGGGGTTTGATTCCCTAAATATAAATGGAGGGTGAGGAAAGGCTGCCTTAGGTAGATTACATCATTGTACATGAAAAAGCAGTTTTATTTAACCATGCGGTCAGTTTCAGAAATTCACCCCGGCCTGTTTTTACTTTGAATGAAAGTTTTTAATTACTTAGGGTTGTACAGTGAAGCTGGGGCTGATGGGAAGTCTGGGTGGGGCTCAGAGAGAAGACAGCAGCCGTCTGAGTCAAGTTTGTCTGACTTGCACTGCTGATACCTCCGGCTGCTCATGGCCACCTGGTCGCTGTATAGAAGCATTCACACCAACGGTCCATACATCATTATTTTCGTCCCATTTTGACGAATCTGTGGATACCTTAAAAAGCACTGTGGGCTCTTCCATTCTCCATTTATCTGCTGTATTGTTTTGTGTTGTTTATTGATTTCCAGTAATAAATATATAATATTCATTTGCATAAAGCAAACATATTTGTTCACTCCCATGTTGATAAGAGTATTAAATACTTGACAGATCTCTCTTTATGGGGACATTTTGAACAGCTAAAAAATTTGAGATTAATTTGCGATCATGGACAATCATGTGATTAATCGTG
This sequence comes from Helicolenus hilgendorfi, assembly GCA_916700815.1. NCBI lineage: Eukaryota > Metazoa > Chordata > Actinopteri > Perciformes > Sebastidae > Helicolenus > Helicolenus hilgendorfi. The sequence goes on from CAKALG010016469.1 coordinate 7,456, forward strand.
ATTAAATATTTCAATCGATTGATAGCCCTACTTTTTATCTGGCGACTCTAGGAATGGCAATGTTGGTTGGGCTGTCCACCACTTTGGTCTAGACTGAAATATCTCAACAAATATTAAATGGCTCGCCATGAAAATTGGTACAGACATTTATGATCCCCAGAGGATGAATCCTACTGATCTTAGTAATCCTCCGATGTTTTCTCTAGTGCCACCTTGAGGATTTGCATTCGTGAATTTCCATTAAAATTGGGCACAAACATTCTTGTTCCTCTCAGGATGGTTTATGACTTTCAAAATTAATCACATTCCCATCTGTGTCAACTAAACTTTGTGTTTAGTGCTAATTCTAAATTGTTAGCATGCAAACACTCTAAACTAAGACGGTGCACATGGTAAACATTGTAATATCAACATATTAGAATTATCATTGTGAACATGCTGGAAATAGCGTTTAGCTCAAAGCACCACTGTGCCTAAGTACAGCCTCACAGAGCCGCTAACATGTCTGTAGACTCTTAGTCTTGTTTCTGTCAGGTTTGCTCACACAAGTGTACCAAGTGGGATTCAGCCTCTTAACAGCACACACTTGTTATACATTTTTCATTTCAACTTAATAACCTGCCAACTGTTCATGAGGAGGTGGGCATTTTGCTGAATTACTATGTAAAGGTACCTGTTCTGCTCCATTTGTTGCCAAGTTTCATTCACAAAGATGTCATTCTAAGAATACAAAAAAAAACCCATCACATTGTGGAACTTAAAATCCTGCTGACGGAAATGAGTACGTAATATACTTATCAGTGTTAGTAGTTTTATTAGGGGACTCAAAAAAAGAGAAAATGACGGCCTGTCATGGTATAGCATTGTACGAGTTGTATGCATGAGAAAATTGTTGAATGTGAAAAATTCTCTTAGATAACTGTACACATCCTCCACAACGTTTTCTGTCACATATTTGTAGTTTTATCAGTTTTCCTTTTCAACTTTGTTTGATCCATTCATTCTATTTCAGAAACTTGGTTAATAATCTACTCCTCTCTGTGTTCTATGCCCAGCATTTTCTGTCCTTTTCAAAGTTTCCACGATACTAAATTAGGTATTTTGCTGAAATGTGCCTTCTGAATAGCACAGCCAAAAGACTCTGTGATGGACAATGAAAAGAAGTGCAGCAGTCACAGCGTACAGGGCAGAGCAAGGATATTCTTTTGTGTCTGCCTTTATTACAGAGAAGATGAGCCTTAGTCTGGCAGACAGTGTGGAAGCGGCAAGGTTATACAGAGGTTCCCTCCAAAAACGTTCACTAAGATACAATTTTAAAAGCCCCTCCTGGAACTAATCCATGAAATAGGCAAGATCCAGACAATCACCTAACTGAGAGGCGTGGGAAGGTTGGAGCTGCTGTGTTTGTGCCTGTGTTGTTGTGTGTGTTTGTGAATGTGTGAGTGTGTATACGACACTGTGGTGGAAGAAAGAGAGCGGGTAGATTTTCACACATTCGACACATTTACTGGATGTTCTCCAGGCTGAAGTTGCACCAGCAAACAAGTGGATTTGTGTGTTACGATACCACTGTTTTTCTCTCACAGACAATAAGAGGCGGCTTTACAATCTTTCACAATTGCATGACACCTGAAATCCGCTCCCCTCCACTGTCGCTTTTGAGCTGCTCACCTTCCAAACCATACTGTTCATTGAGGAAAAACAAGAGAATCATATTTTCAACAATATATTTTTTTTCCATACCAAACAACATGCAGCTAATAGCAAAATGTTTTAATGTGTGCACATACACATTAGTATTTAGGCTTCAAGTCTATTTTTTCACCCAATAAAAAGGCACGTGTCTCTGGCCGCGGAACAATGGCAATGATGCAGTCAGCTGTGTGTGTAGTTCTGTTAGCTGTTAGCCTGAGCAAACTGTTCCCTCCCCCCCACTGTGTCTCACATATGGCCCCTACCAGCCAGAGGCCGATTAAGAGTGGTGAGTGAGGAGTCAGCAATCAATAGCAGAATCAAACATGCAATACAAGGTGTTTTGAGAAAGTGTGAGTCACTGCAACCATGAGAGGTCCTTGAGCATGCAGCCATAAACGAGCACCCAAAATATCATGCAGTTTGGTGCAGCAGTATATGAGATTAGCCATGGACAGACATAGAGATGCTCACGCACTCACTCACACACACACACGTGACCAATCTCATTATCTCCTGGTGGAGATAATAATAATTATTATTATAAGATGGACTGCCATGAAATTTTGTACAGACATTCATGGTGCGCAGAGGATACATTGTGATAATGTTGGTGATCATCTGACTTTGCCCTCTAGTGCCATCATCAGGTCAAAATTTAAATTTGCAGGTTTAAAATTAAATCTAACATGAATGTGTTGCTAAAAATCAATATCTGAGTCTGAGTAGCTTTTAAAAGCTCACTGTTCATCGCTTTAATTCAATACAGTATTCAGCAGTTCAGCAAACCACTCATTCAACCAACCTGGCCACAGGTGGGTGCACTCTTGACGTTCCTGGTGCTCCAGCTGTTGAAGGGGCAGATGAAGAGAATGCAAGGAAGCAAATATTCCCTCATATTTACTTATTTGACCTGTCTTTTTTCTTTTTTTATTACTTTTTCATCAATTTCATGCAGCGACCACAAACGTGCCCAGGTAGGTCAGTTCAGGTTAGATCAAGATCTCACTTTGACATGAGGCATTTCACATTTTAAAGGGCTTTTATGTAAGACTGGGAGTGTAAGAAGTGTAAGAGGAGGGAGGGACCACAGAGTTGGACATCAAAGGAATAATTTATCTACAGAAAAGGGGGAGAATAAATTGGGCGGTGGGACGAAGAGGAGCGGTGCAGAGCGTATACGGGCTGAGTGTTCAGCGGCAGAGGAGCATTTAGAGGGCTTTCCATATTCAACATAAAGGGTTATTAGATAGATTTCAATTTCAGTGTGGTAGCCTACTAAACTCTCCTTATTATATATTTTCTCTTATGTACCCAGTGGTAGAATTTCTTTCTTGCTCCAATTCAGTTTTCTTTTTTGTTTCCATTTAAGCCAATTTCCATCCATCCATCCATTATCTGTAACCGCTTATCCTATTCAGGGTCGTGGGGGGGCCTGGATTCGATCCCAGCTGACATTGGGCGGAGGTGGGGTACACCCTAGACAGATCACCAGACTATCACAGGTCTGACACATAGAGACAGACAACCATTCTTGCTCACATTCGCAATTTAGAGTCATCGATGTTAACCTAACCTGCATGTCTTTGGACTGTGGGAGGAAACCGGAGAACCCGGAGAAAACCCACGCTAACACCGGAGAACATGCAAACTCCACACAGCCGGAATCTTGCTGAAGGGCGACAGTCCTAACCACTGCACCACTTCACCGCCCTATTTATATGTTAAAAATATATTAAACAGTTTTTAGTTCCACATGTTAATTGCCACTAAAAATATTAAGACTTCCACACATATTAAATTAATTTAAAGATTAAATCATGTGTTTACTGGGTGATGGATTGATGTGAGGGCAGATGTAGGGTAAATCCTTGTTGCTGATGGCAGCTGCTTTACTTCTGCACACTGGGTAAGGCGCTTGATACATGTACTATTCTTCACTTTCAGCAAAGAACTTTTTATTCTCTGAAATAGGCTATTTTTAGAGGTTAAATAAATACAGAACTCAAAACACCTTAATGAAATCTTTTAGTCAGGTTACTGTAACTGCATCAAAGCAATTAGTGGGATTTTAACGTCTTGTTGTGAATGTGAATGAACCAGATATTAAAGTATAAAAGAGTACAATAACAATAACAAGCTGTTTGACTTGTTGCCAACAGGCCATTGTTGTGTTTACAGATAAAAGAGTCATAATTAATTGGCTGAATTTTCTTGTTAGAGAAGTTTTGACTCAACATAAACAGAAACCCTCACCGTACTATCCATACGATTTAAAGAAGAAAATGAGAACTTGTGCAACACCAATAAATCGTCCGTCCTTGAACCAGATTGGCAGAGTGACAGCTGGACTTTCCTGGGTTGCTCCACACACTGCTGTATAGAGGATGATAGACAGGCAGCACAGTTGACCTGAGAGTACAAGACATCGCCAGGGTCTGAGCAACAATAGCGAGAGCAGCATTCATGCAGGCTGTGCCGTGTCTCACCTTGGACTGCCTCCTCTGCTCTGTTTGCGGTTCAC
>CAKALG010016470.1:0-15847 GCA_916700815.1 Helicolenus hilgendorfi
AGCCTTATCTTCAGGGGTGCGGTGCCACCGTAAGGCGGCTTGACCGACGCCTCTAGGACCTCATACATGGAGTGAATCAGACTGGTCATGTCCTGTAGAACACACACACATACATATACACACTGTGTACAAACCAAGCTTTTTAAAATAGTATTTAATTTAAACAATATGGGTGAAAGAAACCCACCTCTTTGGTGACCTCTCCACTGTTGTCAAAGTTGTACAGTGTGAAGACACACTCCTGCTGAGTGTCCTCATCAGGCACCACGTTACACTCTGTGACCTGTATGTGCACACGTTGTCAGGAAAATAACTGCTATAATAAACATTTTAACTGCAGTTCTGTAGTTTATTAGGTAGAATTAAAGTTTAGTTAAGTAGTAAGTTAAGTGGTGTTTAAAAACTGGTAAAACCACAACGTGATTAAAATACATTGTTGATTAGTATCAGATGCGTAAAGAGTTAACACATCTCAAAATAATCAGTACTTTAATTATCCAGACACACTTGAATCCCATCCATCTGCTGCTTCAAGTTATTTGAAAATTACAAAACTGATTTGTTGCAGAGATATGGCGGTTAGACACTCACCCCAGCATGGCTGCTCCGCTTCTTTGTCTGTTTGTTGACCTGGAAATGGACGCTGTTACCTCTGTCAGGTGTCTTCTTTGGTGGCACAACCACTAAACAACACACAGAGCTGGATGTGAATATCCAGTAGACTCACAGTTTGAGGGTAACTATAATTATTGTGTTAAACTGTGCCTTTGTAATCAGTTTATTCCTTGTTATAAGCTGTTTTCAATAAATGTTTGGCAGCAGAGAGGAAACTAAATGAAAGCTGTTCATCCAAAGGTAGAAGTTTTCCCACACAAATATAAAACAGATGTGTTTAATTTCACTATTTCCTTTTAACCTGGGAAAGAAAGGCTAAGTATTAAAACTCTTTGATAATGCACATCATCTACACAAGAATAATTAATAAATCCCTTTATAAGACATAGAAAATGAGCAATGTCAGTATGATGCATGTGCAAGTCAAACAGTAATGATGCAATTCTCTACTCACCTTTGAGGTTGCAGTTACGGTCAGACTTGTTCGCCCTCAATTCTACGTACAAGTTCTGTTAAAACAAAAAAAAGGTGACGGAGTGTAAATCAACACAGAGCGCACATGTAAGAGACGGAGAGGGAAAGAATAGAGGAAGCAATTAAGTGCTTTTCATGTCCCAAGAGTGCAGGGGTTGATCTCCAGATGTGAGCAATGCCGAACAATCTTTCAACATCTGGGTTTTTGTGTCTTTCTAGAAATCTGTCATTGACTCTCCTCCTTTCATTCCTGTCAAGAAAATTACATTTCCAACACATGCAGTTTAATCTTTCTTTGATTTCCTACAGAAACTAAAACAGAAATGATTTAAATGGGACCGTGAAGAAGCGAGAGAAGGAGGTTTGGGCAGCTGGCTCTCCTCTTTAAACCGTTGACATCTTGACCTTTTCTTCCCGATCACATGTAACTGACGTGTCCCTGAAGTTTCATATGATCATTAAATGTAAAATCATAAAGCCAGATTTATATTCCAGCCATCACCGGGAGCACCAACTGAACAGAATAAAAGTTTTTAGGGGTAAATATACAAAACTGCACCACCATTTTTAAAGGCTCAGGTTAAATCTCAGCCCACTATAAAACTATCAAACCTTAAGGTTTACATCCATTTCTGTGATTTAAACAAAACACCTGATCATACATACTGTACAGTATACTCGCTCCTCTCAATCTGCACTGCAAAGCAAGAAAGAACTGAAAGCACCAACAAGATGTTTTTATCTCTCAACAAGACAATCCATCACTAGCGTCACACTGATGCTCGGGCAGATGAGCGACAAAAGGAACGATAACATGAGCGAACCCTCACACACACACACCCACCAACACACACATGAATCTCTCTCAACACCCTCCTCTCTCTGCCTGCTGCGAAGCTTTGATGCTGGGTTCGATTTCCAGTGGAAGAGATGGTGCAGGTAGCAAAAAGGTGTGCGTCTGGTAGAATCCAGTTTTCTGTTGTACACCCACATTATACGGCAGCCATCCGTGCATCCGTTCCGAAGTCTCACAAAGTTTCAAGTGTCGGCAGAACAGTAGCTGCCTTTGTCTCAGCAAGAATGTCTAACAGCTTTTCTATGACTTGATACCTGGAGAGTAAATTTCACGTAAACATGGAGAGATGTTGACTTCTGTAATCAAACTCTCATTTTCATGACAACAAGCTGCAATGACTTTGGTATTTAAGTTTCCATAATAGGTCCAAATGTAGCCTACATGAATTATGAAACAGCATTACAGAAAAGCTCAGAATAACTACAAACTAGGATTACAGCCTCGTGGTTGTATGCTTCCGCCAACAAGTCAAGTTGATCCATGTCTGTCCAAAATGTCGTCGCTTCATCATTTTATCCTGTTAGACATTTGTGTTAAATTGTTTAGCAAATGAATTCTTGCGTTATGGTCAAAAAACGTATTTTGTGAGGTCACAGTGACATTTGATCACCAAAATCTTATAATTTTATCTTCAAGTCCAAGTGGACGTTTGTGCCAAATCTGAAGAAATTTGCTCCAGGCTTTCCTGAGATATCTCGAGAATGGGATGGACGTGAGGTCACAGTGACATTGACCTTTGACCTCCAAAATCTGTCACCGGCGCGGAGGCATACAAATCTTTTATCACACCAATAAGAAAACTGCCAATTCTGGAGGGGTTTTCAAATAGACAGAAAAACATTGGTACAAATGTCGTCAAGTGAGCTGAAGGGTGGATTCCCATTGCACACAAAGTAAGAAGCGGAATAGTAGAAGTCAAAGTGACCACTCCTGGGCGTTAGTTATGTCAGACAATAAGAGGCTGACGCCTGAAGAGATTAAAACCCTGCTCATGGTGTTTGCTCTGGGATGTTACAATATTTGCATAGAAAACTTACGTGAACTCACGCACAGACAGGTTTGTGTTTCTTCAGAAAGTAATGTTGTCGCCTCCTGAGTCACTGCTATTTGACAGGTAAGTATGCAAATATTCAGTTAATGAGTCTGTTTGTCTTCAGTGCAGCTGGAGCACACGTTTTGTGTCACTGGTTATCTTCAAGGATACCCATTCTTCCAAGAAGTCATTCTTAAGTTATTTGTGTGTTGTCAAAGTTTTCCAATTGCTTTTAATTAAAAAAAAAAACCCAGTCATATTTATGTAAGCAATTGTTTTTAAGGTGTAATTTTTTAAAAACTGTGAATATCTCTTTTTAAATGTAAAGTAATGGGTAAGACTTCATATCAAGGATGCAAAAAAAAGGGTTCCTGTAAGACCAAAAGCTGACAGAAACAATATAAAATGTCTCATACAATGAGATGCAGTTTGCAGTTTACAGCGATGGTGTCATGGACTGTCAACTACTATATTAGGCTGGAAAATCTAATCGCAGGAAAATCTGTTGCCATTAACAAGCACAGAAACTCCACCGCAACCTTTTAAACAGAGTCGAGAGTCGACATCTTTTTCCAAACTGTGGAACTTTCCAGAACTTTCAACACTTTTATAAATCTTGAAAACAACAAAACTGGTGATAACTCCAACACCAAATCTCATGACTTTAACAGTTGTGCGAAAAAAGACGAAAATAAACAGAAGAAAAGTGAAAATGGCATGTTGGTTGGTTGGTTGTTTCTACAAGCAACCCCTGTGATCTTTGGGAGCACATAAAACATCTGTGATTTACTTTCACCACAAATTCTGGTTACACAGATGAAATCAGAGTGTGTGTGACAGTTTTTACAGTCTTCCTTAAATAAAACATAATTTTCCCTTCAACAGTATAAACGTGACTGCTTCATTAATGCCAACAGTCTACATGTGATGCCATTTACGCAATCAAACACCCACTACCCACATCTTTTTCCTCTCACCCCCCCTCCTCTCCCAGTCTGTCTGACTGGAGAAGGAAAGCAGTACCAGATGTGGAGACCTTTTTTTTCAGTCGGGTATAAAGACCTGGCTGTTTGGAGGGGGGTGGCTGTGTTGCACTTCACAGACTTGGAAGTCTCTTTATAGAGATGGAGGAGGGAAAGGGCGGAAGAATAAATATACGACTACCTCCAAACACCTTTTATGTCTCCTGGATGTGATGTGAGCAAATACTGTTTATCCCAAAACTGCCTTAACTGAGATGAAGCTGTTGGAACGGCTGTATGAGGAGTGTTTTTATTGCTTTTTTTTCTTCTTCAGTATGGGAACAGATTTTCACAAATTGAATATATAGAACAATTATGCATTTAAGAAGATGTTCTGACAGGCCACATTTTATTTTTAGAAATCTATGATTGTATGAGAATGAAAAGATCACTCCCTATTTGTTCATACTGTCGTTTTCAATGTTTGTTTTTATGTGTATAACAAATCTTAAAATACGACACTTTACACAGACATGGTTGGGTGATGTATCTGTAAATGATGTTATGTATGTTTGTTGCAAAGTGTCAATAAAAATATAATTAAAAAAAGAAGATGTTCTGGAGGTTAAATATTATTTATTATTGTTAAATATTATAAAATTGAAGTAATTTCCTCTCTTGATTGAGAGAAAAACGTCACCCAAACGCTCTGAGATGATCTCTAAATTAACAAAAATTGTGTTATCAATAAAACCTCTAACATTTGGATGTGATTAAACATGTGGCCAGTTTCAGGTGCTGAATGGTTTCCATCCATCACAGCATCAAAGCCCAGCTGGATCCATCAATAACAGACCATTACAGTGTGAAAAAAGGATATAACAAATAAGCAGCATTGTTCATACAATGCCCTCAGGGTTATATAAACAAAATAAGCATTAATTATAATAACGTATTTTCTACCTCTGTCAGTCTGGTTTTGTGGAGCTCCCTGTGACAGGTCAGCACATTGGAGGCCAAACTACCACCTGCAGAGCATAATAATAATACATATATAAACACATGTAAAAGCACATGTAAAACAGTAGTTATATAGTTTGTATAGTTTCTGTGTTGACTGGCTCACCTTCAGGACTCTGTCTGCGTCTGGAAGCTATGCAACCAATGAGAGAAAATATCAATAAAACACAATATGATGCAGTTCAGTCTTAAAAAAACATAAAAACAACTAAATATCTCACCAAGTTTTGACTGGAATTTGCCCATACTCCACGCCTGTTTATGCGTTCAAGAAAAGTTCATAATGTCCAATCCATGAGGGTAAAAATAAATGTGACATTAGTGAGAGAAGAGCACCGAGGTACTATCACAGAAACTCCTTCACAAGCTTAAACAGCGCAGAGATATCAAAGAGTACAGAGGCAGAGCGAGAGGCTTCACCGTTGCGCACTTCCTTCTTCGGTCGGTTTGGCTTACAAGCTTACTGAAGCATTATTTATTGGTTACTTAATATTTATTCTGTATTAGTCTATCTTCCTATTTTTTCTGTAAAGAATAATGCAAATTTGTGGATATTTGATTTTGGGTATAAGAATAATGTATGCATGGTCGGATGCCGTGGATTATATATATGTATATATGTCTATATATATATGTATATGTGGTATGCAGTGTGCACATGTAGTGTAATGTGCACACTGCATATATATATATATGTGTGTATATATATATATATACACACATATGTGTATGTATACATTGCATGTTGCATTGCATGTGCATATTATAAATAATAATTTGCACATATAAGAAAAGATAAATAGTCAATATGATTAAGATAAATATGTAAGTAATGAATTGGTATTGTGATTAAGTTATATTATAAGGAATTAATTGGAAGTCTGAATTGATAACACATTTATATTTTGATAAGGATAATTATATCAGTAATTAATTTATATTTCTGTATGACACAGATTAAAGGCAACAATTATAGTTAGAATAATTATAAATAATAATTATAGTTCGACAAATTTAGGAAAATTGAATTAGGGTATATGTATGGCTCAACAAGGATGCTGGTTAATAATTAATTTACTTATGGACAAGGGGTGGGATTAAATAAATTTATACTTCTCACTCCTTTTTGAATATGTAAATCAAGGCATCAAGTGTCTGACAATTTATTTTTCTTATGCTTTTCATTGTATGTAAATACTACTTGTTTCTGACTGTCCACTTGTTGGTATGATCATTCTTTTTTTTAATTTAATTTTCTTTGTATTCTACATGTTCAAAATACATTTTTAAATGAAAAAAAATAAATAACAACAAAACGCTAGCAACAGGAGAAAGCTTCTTTTTCTGAGACATGATGTGTAAAACAACTTGTTCTGGACATATGTAGAGTTTTTCATTATGTTAAAGTAATATTTTACAATATATCAATAATAATTTTTCTTGTGTATAGATTTACACCTGATTCACACACCTGACACAAGATGGAGACATCCTGTTCAACGAAGAGGTCCACCAGGGAACCTTGAACCATGTATCACTGCAGAGGACTAATGGCGCACTATTTTGGCTCATATCAATTATGGATATTATATATCAGTATTGTAGGGATATGCATGACTTATTTAAAAAAAAAAAAAAAAAATCTCAATCATAATCTATATTCTGTATGAGCTGCACAGTGGTGCCGTGGTTAGCACTGTCGCCTCACAGCAAAGGATCACAGGTTCAAACCTGGTTTGGGGCCCTTTTGCGTAGAGCTTGCATGTTCTCCCCGTGTTAGCGGTCATGTTTTCTATTGCCCACACAACTCAATATATGACATATAAATTCAATTTTCTTTAAAAAAAAAAAAATCACAGACAAAAGGGATGGTGTAAAAGAGCTTTTTGTTTATAACTAAATAAAAAAAGTAATATGTTAACAACTTGTTTGACATTACAACTGGTTTCCTATGTATCAACTTACAAGTACTGGCTGTGGTTAACCATTTCTGTGTTCATTATATTACATAAATGTACATATGCCTGTTTAAAAAGCAACAGACTAAATCCATATGACAGTTGTGTTAACTGCTGCCACTGACAGACTCTTTGCCAGTGACGGCTGGTGTGGGTCCTATGTGGGTCCAGATGTAGCCCTTTTCCTGTCGAATGGGGATGGTGGGGAACGGAGAGCTCCGGGACTTGAAATATTCGGAGGGGGCGTGACACACAAACTCCAAGTACTCCATCTTTCTGGGCAGATCCTCCTCTGGACCTAATACAAAAACAGACAGAGTCTGAGAGACAGTCACATAAAAGGCCTGAAAATTGTGAAAGTTTAATTTATCATTTGCTCACCAACAATGTATGTCCCAGGATCAAACAGGTCCTTTGGGCTCGCCTGTGTGGGGATTAACCAGGTCAGCGCAGCGCTCTTTTCACAGTACTGGTCCTGCACGAAGCCTCGAATCTGAGCATAGTACGGCTTCCCGTCTTCCTCATCTGTTACCTTGATCACGTCTCCTGTCTGGTAGTATACACCCTGTGGATACAAATATAAACACTGAGAATGACAATGGCCGGGCTTCTTCAATCACATGTATCACATGATGAAGGATTAAGTACAACAGTAGCAGTTAAAGCTGCAATTAGATGAAGAAATGCTGAAAACAGAGCAGGAAAGGTGTGTGGATGACAATATGATCATTTCTGATATTGAGCACCATACCTTATAAAATACTGACTCTGATGTGATGATAGTTGCAACCGATTCTGGTGCTTTAATTGGCTGCAGAAAAAGAGATCACACACATGGGTCAAACCCATTAATTCACAGTACAGCACAATAACTGAATTTGCTGATCAAATCCATCTCTAACTTACATTTTTGAGTTTGAATATGTGTCTTCTCCCCTTTCCTTTTGTCGACACCTTCTTCTCAGATGCAGGAGCTTTGTATTTGGTGCTTCTCAGCCGTGCAGACCTCCTGTGGATCTCCTGCTTGGACTGAGAGCAACACACACCAGGTATTTAAGCTGCAGCTCAGCACCATTTGCCCAGCTGCCTCCATTCATTGTTTATCAATAACACAAATTTACAAGTGCTGCAACTAATGATTATCAGGTAATTGATTAGTTACTTTGTCAATAAAATATATTTAAAAAAACAAACATTTTCAAATATATTGAATAAATATATTCTATTTACAATGATAAAACAGAGAAGGGCAGCAAATGTCCACATTCCTATTATGAGAATAAAGTCATAATATTAGTATATACATGTATAGTAGTATAGTAGTAGTAATTTTATTTTTTTTCTCGTAAAGTTATGACTTTATTCTCGTAATATTATGACTTTTTTCTCCTAAAGTTATGACTTTAATATTATGACTTTTTCCTCATAAAGTTATGACTTTTTTTGGATCTTCAGTTGATTCCTCAACTCTCCCTTTACATATCCAAACAGCTCTATTGATGGGCATGGTATTAGCAAAAAAACTCATTCTCAAAGACTGGAAGACACCAACTCCACGTGCTTCAGAAACTGGTTGCATGAATTGGTCTCAGTTATCCACATGGAGAAATTGCGAGCCAATAATTTAAAATGTCAACATAAATGGGAAGAATCTTGGGGACCCTTTTTGCAATATTTGGACTCAGTTTGACAATATTTCCATTCATATACTGATTGTTTTGTTTTCCTTTTCTCTGTTCTGCTGTTGAATACTCCCACTATGGATGGCCTGCATTCCATTATCACATGGATGATACTGTATGTAAGGATATGTATGTTTTGTCCTAGACAAGCGGTTTAGATAATTCTCTCTTAGGGATTTGTATTATTCCTCCCCGGGTGTAAAAGTGTGTGGATGGGTGTGTGTGTGTGTGTGCGAGTGTGGGAACTTTCGGGTTTGGTTGCAGGTTTGGAACTTTTGTTTGATGTGTGTGTTGTCGTTAAAGTTTGTCAATAAAAATAATGTAAAAAATAAAATAAAATAAAGTTATGACTTTATTCTGGTAATATCATGATTTTATTCTCGAAATCTCAGATTTTTTTTCCCCTCAATGTGACCCCTCTCTCACTGCAAACGTGTTCTGTTGATTGATTAATTGTCTACTTGCTGCAGCCCTAGAATCTACCCTGAGCTTCAATGATTTTCAAAATATATACAGACAAAAGCCTCCATAAGATGGAAATCAGAGCATCAACATTGTAATTGCAGAAAACATCCTCATAGCCCAGCAAAGGAATTTACATTATAATCAGTTATGCTGCTATTCAGCTTAAAGGAAGTACTTCTTCAAATATGAAGTGAAGTGAAATGAACTGTATGTGAGAAAGTCCCATGTAGAGCCAGTATATAACCAACCTGCTTCCCCCCTCCATTGCTGGGCTGGATGCTGGAGGACATGGAGGCTCCTGATGCTCCGCTGCAGCTCTTCCCTGTGCAGCTGTTGCAGAGGATCTCTCCCTGGTTGCCCTTCTTCCACATGGACGAGGAGTTCGTCTTGCAGACAGCACAGCATGGCTTCAGACCAAGCGGCATCGTTAATGCTCAGAGAGAGAGACGACACCAAGAAGTTCATACAGAGCTCAACAATGAGATGATGGCTGCTCCTTCAGCTCCTGCTGAACTGTGTATCACCAATAACACAGAGAGACAGATGTTTCCTTTCTGCAGCAGAGAGACCTTAGACGCCTCGCTATGACATTAGATTAATTAAGATAATCACGACAGTTTCTAATTGCAACCTGACTTGTTTATTTTTGCAGCCAAATCACCGCCATTGCTAATTACAGTTCTTCTTCGTTCTTCTTGCCTCTGTTGTTGACGTCGGCTCTTCTTCTGTGGTTGGCTGGTGATGCCAGTCAAGCGCCACCACTGGACTGGAGGACTGGAGGAAATCTACAGCCTGGTGTTAAACTGAAATCTGTAACCAGCTAAATCTGGAGCCAGCATGGCTGACAGTTGTTGTCAGACAATGTGAGCCCACTGTACCTATTTTTTTCCTCTTTTTTTAGAGATTTGTGAATATATATTTAAAGTAAAAAATATTAAAATACTGCCAAAACGTAACAATTTAGTTTTATGTGTTTTCTGTCACATATTTATGACATATTATTACACAGGTAACAGGTCACAGGTAATGGTGAACTCATATGTTGCTGGCTCACACAAAACACACACAAAATTAACGGGCGTGTTTGTAAGAATCAGAAATGCTTGTTAACAGCGATATCTGTGGCCGTTAAGTCAACGAAAGTCAGCGCCGTGTTCGCGCTTGTGCTCGCTCTACATAGACTTGAACGAGCATCGCTCAACACAATGAGGCGACACACGTCAGCTAAAACCACAATATCACTCTATATTTCAGATGCTTGGCAGTAATGTTAGCTGACTCAGACGAAGGTCTCTCCATGAATCACTGCTGATCCTAGTGTTGGCTTTTCCTGCTTCAGCCTCCCGACCGTGGTCGCAGGGAACAGGGGAGACACCGGAGTTTTGGTCATAGACGATAACTTTACTCGCTGCGGAGTCCCGTCACTTCACAAGACACGGGAAACCTCTGTTGGTCTGGAGGAGCTGCAGCATTTATTTCTGCACAAACGTCCACTGTACATTTACTAGATATTCTCAGAGCTAAACTAACTCTTCTGCAGTGTGGAGTGAGCAGCATAAACGTGAGGTGGAGCGAGCTGAGTGAAGGCAAGCAGGCAGGCAGAGGAGTAGAGGAGCAGAGTAGCAGAGACTCCGGTCCTGGAGACTAAAGCTACGGTCTCCCCAGCGTCCTCCGACCGCGGCCAACACTGTTTAACAGACGGGCTTCACTAAATATAACTGCAGTTTTGGTGCTTCCATGTAGTTTGTGTTGGAGTCTGAGTCTGAACAGCGTAGCCACACGCGAGCGTGCATATGACACCAACACGGATTGATTTATACGTCACAAACAGTCCCTTTAAGCCTGCTTTATAATAAAAAAAACATGAAAATCTCACTTTTTTTTTAATAATATGGGACCTTTAAGTGACTCCACTCCAGCAGGTGGCGGTAATCCGTCAACCTCTATTACTGTAGAAGAAGAAGAAGAACGTCCCGGTTCACAACACTACCACAGAGTTCCGCCTGTTCTGTTTCTGTCTGGCTCCTCGTCCACATGAAGATGTCTCACAACACTCCCGACAAAGACGACCAAACGTCAACAACTAACAAGAAAACCATCTCCCTCCCGATCTCCAGAGTGAGGTTGATAATGAAGAGCTCTCCTGATGTCTCCAGCATCAACCAGGACGCTCTGTTTCTCACCACCAAGGCGACAGTAAGATACAGTTTAATGCTACTCATCACCGGTTCACTGAGCTCTGCTAACTTCATCTGCTGCTGCTAACACGGATTAGCTCGCTGCTAGCTTCAGGGATTAACTGTACAATGAGATATGAGCTGTCTGTTTGTGAGCTCTACTTCTCCTCCGCTGACTTGTCTCGTTGTGTTGTTGTGTTGTTGAAGGAGCTGTTTGTCCAGCACCTGACTCTGGCTTCATTCAATAACGGCTCCGGGAAAGAAACCAACTCTCTGTCATACAGCGACCTGGCTAGCACCGCAGAGGGGACGGACACCTTCCACTTTCTGACAGGTGAGAACCAGACACGACCTCATAGACCAGACACAACCTCATAGACCTAATTTACAGGAACTTTCTGTAGCTTGTAATGTTGAACACCAACAACCCTTTACCACTGAAACATTAGAGTAACCTGGGACCTTTCAGAATTTATGTAAATTATGGTTCTAGTATGGTTACGTTATAATTACATATACCATGATAGAGGATTTAATCCATACTGTATCTCCCTCCCATACACATCTTGTACTTTACCATTTATCTCCCAACTCTAAAAGGTGATTCCTTAAGTCCAACCAGTTCTTTATTGTAACTCAACTGTTATTCTTTAAATTTAAAGGGACTATTTGTAACTTTCAGAAATGCTTGTTAACAGCCACACCTGTGGCCTTTAAATCAACGAAAGTCAGCGTCAGGCTCGCGCCTGCTCGCTCTACATAGACATGAACGAGCATCGTTGAAAAGAGTGAGGCGACACACGTCAGCTAAAACCACAATATCACTCTATATTTCACCTACTTGGCAGTAATGTTAGCTGACCAGACACCAGGCGCATGTGTCCCGACCCGGTACATTTATACGCTTAAAAAGTTACAAACAGTCCCTTTAAATTGAACATTTCCTATTTCACTGTAATAAACCCATCAATATTTATGTGCGGTTCCTTTTTCCCTCTGTCTAAGCATTTTCTTAATGTGAACTGCATTTGCCATTGTAGAATCTATTAAACGTTACGACATGTACTAGAACCAAATATTAGGTAAGAAACAAAGTGGTGCATTTTAAAGTAAAATACCAAGTAGCTTAAACAACTATCAACAAGTGTATTATTCAACACATGCTTATTCCTCCTTTTGATGAATACTTTCTTCAACACAAACTTGCACCTCTTTGTTTTTGCTTGCAATAGTGGTAAATGGAAGTTGCTGCAATCTTTATTTTTTCTGCAGCAATTTTTAAAGCAGTTTTTGCTGTAACCTCACCTCCTACAACAAAGGAGACAAAATTAGCTTTCAATATCTATTTCCACAACCATTCATCATCCATTCAGATGTTGTAAACACAGTGTCACAGGCTTCACATGATTTGATAAGTTGTAAAAGTCAGGGACGGCATCGTACAGCTACAGTAAGAGGATAAAGAGTGACTGTCAGAACGAGTTTGACACGGTGTGATATTCTCTTTGTTTTTATAGATATCCTGCCTAAGAAGATCTTGGCTCGAGATTACCTTCAATCTTTGGAGCAAATGCAAGAAGAGGAGAACGCCGACTTTTAAAAAGGACACTGGCTGTATTTCACGTCTGGACAGATGTTATCACGTCCTGTCATTCATTGAGAGCGCTGGCAGAAGAGACACCCTAAACTTTCTCAGTGTTTTTAAATGCATTGACAGAGTTCAGCTGTAGGGCTCATGGAAGACGTTAGTGGACATGGAACAGAAAGTAAAGTCACGTAGGGCAAATGTGAAATCAAGTGGAGACTCAGAGAGTGTTCGAGGAACATAGAAGTTGTACTGTATGTCTAAGATAAATACTTGATCTTGTAACAATGGCCTAAACAAAGCAGCCTTAGATGAATCATAATGCACCTCAAGATTTTAAACAGTTTAGGATTCAAGAACAATTTTGCATTTGGCCTGTATATCCTAGACTATCTTTGGAGGTTTTCTGGTTGCATTGTCTCATAAATTCTGTGCTTGTTTTGCATGCACAACAATCAGGAGGAGTAAATAGTTTTTTCTTAACAACTTGAAGGCCTGTATGGGCTCACTCCATGTAACCAACCTAGACATAATGGGAATCCCTGCCACACAGCTGGTGCACAGATGTCTCAGCTCCTGAGTTATTATTGCCTTTAAAATATGATTGGGTGAACACTTTACTTTAGAGATGCTATCAGACATTGATTTCAGAGTGAAATATGCTGATGTTATTGATTCTAAGTTATAGTTTTTTTAAAGTTATTTTCATGTTTGAGTAGTTTATCATAAATACTTGAAAGTTGTTTAATCAAAAGTACAAATACCTCTTCTTTTTTCTAGCTTAACTACAAAGCAACTGAACATGCTGTGTCTTTCCAAATGCTAATTCACACTCAGCCTAATAGATGTGAATATTTAAAGTGTATATAACAGCTGACCACCGTACAATGCATCGTCCTCATGCTTTCACAAATTCATTGTTTAGATTTGATATTAAAATAAAGATTCATGCTGTCTAACATTCATGTTGCACCGCAGGTATTTTACAACACAACCTCGGAGAGAGGGACGTAATAAGAAAATGCAGTTTATTAATGTTTCAATGAAGTGTTAAACAAGTAAGTTATTCTGCTCCAAGCTTCACAAGTGTCTTGCAGTTTTACTAGAGACTGTTAGCATGGCCGTGAAATCTCAATGTGGAGCATGTCTTTAAACTGGAAATATAAAACGTGATTTAACATCTTCATGTTCATCAAATTTCCCTGATTATATAAGGTTTATTTATCTCTGCTAATTCCAGTTAACACGTTACTTTTTGGTGCGTTGATGACTTAAGGTGCATATCAAGTTTTGTCCTCATACTACAGACTAACATAATCCTGAGCATGCATGCATTTGCTACTTCGTTGTACAATACATGAATACTGTATATAAATATAAGGCGACCGGTCTTCGTCACTGCTGGATGAGTTTGTTGAGTCGAAGCTGCATGTTAAGCAGAGTGTTCTCTAAAGAAGAAAAATGGTTCTCCAGGATGTTCGCCATGTGCTCTCTTCCAACTATGGCGTCCCTGGTGTTGGCAAGATGCTCCTTCATGCTGAAATGGATGACAAACCATGAGTAAATGTCTGAGACGTTTTGACACATTCTTTTGACACTACTTTGTAAATTCATAACTGTCCAGGTAAATGGGTCTGTTCTTTCACATCTAATAGAGAGAAAACACTGAACTGCATTTATTCTGTGCAACTGTTTTAGTGCCAGAGCCTTGTCTCAGCCAGATGTCCCGACAGATGAGTGTTGGAAAACACTTGGAATGACTCAGCTGCTTGTCTGGATCCTGTTTCCACTCTGTCTTTTCTGGCATTCAAGCAGCGTTATGTTTAGGCCAAACAAGCAACACTGTTCCAGGGTTCCTGACTGCCTCACTAACAGTGATTTAGGAATAATCCCACAGCTGGTGGTCTTGGATCGGTGTTTTCCAGAAACTAAATTAATTTTGTCTCTGTACAGTGAGGATTGTAGCTGTTTTGTGACTGATAACTGTAAAGTATGGTACTAATGCATATACATATGCAACAACAGAAAGACAAATCATTGATATACTGTATGTAAGCCTAGCTGCTCCTATACCATTAAATAAGAAATCAGGGGATACATATTCATATTATTCACACTTCTTCAGTCACTACCCCCCTCCACACCCCAGTCATTTTCACACAATCCTTTAGGTTATTTAAACCTGCAGTAGGCAGAATATTTTTGTCATCATTGGGCAAAAATTCCATTATTACCTTTCAACATATTGTAATTCAAGTGTTCTGAGAGATAACTAGATTTCTGCACCTCCTCATGGCTCTGTTTTCAGGCTTTAAAAAATCTAGCCCGTGACGGGAGACTTTGGCCAATCACAGGTCATTTCAGAGCGAGAGCGTTCCTATTGGCTGTGCTCCGGATGGTAGGCGGTGCTTGGTATTTCCTCAACTGATCTCAACATGGCTGCCGTGTCAAACTTTCTCATTTTACAGCTAAACAGTACACTACAAGATGTTTCTGAAAACATTTGAGACGAGAAATAGGCATTACAGTAACAGAATATTGATTCATATTTGATCAGCGCTGCCTAGTTTGACCATTTGATCAGAGTTCGCAAATGATTGACAGCTGCTCAGAGACAGCAGGCTCCATCTCGGCTCTGATTGGTCTGTGAAATCTTGCAGATGCCATTAGGAGGACCGGAGGACACAGAGGCACATGTTTTTTTTCAGATTACCTGTCTCGTGCAATATTGTCAGGATATAGTGACAGTTTTATAAAAATACCTTTTTTTAATCATATTTGCTCCATTTCTACCCACTGCTGCTTTAATCCATCAAACTGACTTCTCACCTTGTGAGGACCCCCTGCTCCTTCCCTTCTTTCCTTGTCTCCTCCAGAGAGTCAAACACCTTCTCCATGGTCTGCATAGTCTCCACCACACTCAGGTGGTCTGAGTGGACTCCCTGGACCTCCTCTCTGGCTTGGTGTTCGTAGGAGATCCCTCCCTCCTCCACCCCGCTGGTGGTGGACACAGCCTGCAG
>CAKALG010016471.1:0-17378 GCA_916700815.1 Helicolenus hilgendorfi
GACAGATCCTGCAGCTCGGCCTCCAGCTGCTGCACCTTCATATTCGCGGCACACAACTCAACGTCCTTGTCCTTCGGGCGGAGGAGATAACGCACATAAAACCCACATCTGGACCACCAGCCCAGTTATGTCAAATAGGAGAGCAGAGAGACCAGACATGTGGTCCCCGAGAGAGAGGACGTCAGAGTGCATTTGAATTGTGTACTGTAGTGTAAAGTAGCTTACCTGCAGCTGCTGGCGGAGGTTAAACATCTCACCAGTCATTAAGTCTTTCTCTCGAGCCAGCTTCTCCCTCTGGCCCCTTTCTCTTTGTACCTCAGCCTGGGCCTGGTTCTGCTCCAGGTCGAATCTGGAACACATACACGAACACACAGCTCAGCAACTGTTGATTGTACATGAGACGAGGGCTGAATAGTTGAATCATAGTAAACTCTGCATCTGTCATTACACAAAAAGCCAATATGTGCCAATCGGGTGGAGCTAATGCGTAAGTCCCTTAAACTTACATTCTTTCTAATAGCCAGCCAGGGGCGACTCCTGTGGTTGCAAAAAGAAGTCTGATTGTATAGAAGTCCAGGAGAAAATGACACTGCTTCTCACTTGATTTATTTATTTATTTTAAGATTATTTTTTGGGCATTTCAAGCCTTTATGGACAGGACAGTGGACAGTTTTATGTCCACTACAGGACTCAGCGTTGTTATATGGGAGCCCGCTCTACCAACTGAGCTATCAGGGCACCCACTCACTTGATTTATTACCTCAGTAAAGGTCTCAATCGCTAGTTTCAAGTCCCTTTCAATACAGCATGATGTTAATTTAGTAAATTATGGTCCCATTTAGAATCAAATAGACCATAAATCAGGGTATGCCTTAGGGGGTGGCTACCTTGTGATTGACGGGTCGCTACCACGTCATTGTCCAGTCTGAACAACACATTCTCACTCCCAACTCGTCAAATACCGCCGCTTGGTCAGTGCCCCTCGGCATCGGAGACCGACACACGGCGAACCCCTCTTGCGTTACTTTTGGACGGACCGGGGAGGGTGTGTCAATATACGATCGTTACATATATATAGTGTCCTTTCAAAATAAACTTCCCTTTTCCAAGGAAATTAGTTCCAGGCAAAGCAACCAGTTAGGAAACGGTCGTGGTCGACGTTAACTTCAATAACTCGACTTACGTGACTAGTGACTCACGTGACTCACAGAATTGGCAATAAAGAGTCACGTGACAAAATAAGTCAACTTTACTTTTAGTTTCACACGGGACACGAACACAGGTCTCGTGGTTGAAAGTCTTGTGTTTATTTGACCCATCCACCACCATTCCCTCCTACCCTTAGAGGACTGTCACGCAATTAATACTACATCACTTGTTCCGACCGTCTCATAATGCTGCGGCTGGGTGTACATTGGAGTTGGTTGAAAGCTCGAGGCTTCAAAACGACAGTCCACAAACCAATGGGTGCCGTCACGGTGACTACGTCCACTTCTTATATACAGTCTATGGTGCCAATTCGCGCAAGGCTGAAGGCTACAGGAGTTTTAGTAGATAAAACTGGTTCATCAAATCATGTGTCATCATATAGTGTCCTGATTTTGTGAAGTGATGCATAGCAGTTGTGTGAGGCCCACTGTACGAGGCTATCCTTGACACGCTACCTCTACTTTGGCCTTAACTGTTATCCCCCCTCCATTTAGCCATCAATTTACAACTGGGTTGTAATAATGTGAAAACTGTTTTCTTCAATTGTCTGGGGCAGAAACACTTATGGTTAGTGAACTTAACATCTAAGTGTTTCATGCTGTCAGCTCGTCGTAATTCCCTGTTTTTCTCTCTGAAGCGCAGCTGAAAATAATTTCACCCACAGAGCATCTTCAATTAGCCACAGGGGAGAGATCACATTCTGCCACGGCGATAGCTTCTCAAGTGCTTAAAGTCTGAGTCATTTTCTCGGCTAATGCAATTCCACAGATTACAGAACATCTCAGTCAAATTAAAGGAAAACGTTAGCGTTCTGCCGGGTGGGTCAGAGTGGCTGCGTCTGGCCTTTTTCAAGGAGAAAAGAGCAATATTGTTCTCTGTAGTTTGCGTTTATGAAAGATATAAGGACAGATAAATAGAACTGTCAGACAAACTGACTTCCTCTGCTTCTTCTCCAGATCGTGGTTGCGGCTGTGCAGGCCCTCCAGGTGAAGCTTGGTGTCCTGCAGCTCTGCCGTCAGTTTCTGGCACTTCTTCTTCAGCTGCTGCACAGAGCGCTGCACATCCTCATTATCTGTCTGCAAATCAGCCAGCTGCAGCAAACGCACACAAACACAAGCAAACAAACATTTTTTTTATTATTCTTTTATGCATATCATTATTATGACATTTATATAACTAACTGGCCACAAGTGTGCGGTAACCAAACATTAAAATAGAGTTAATTTGTTTGATGAAAAAAGTTCCTTGCCCTTCTCTCCACATGTCTTTTGCTCTGCTGCTCCGTCTCCAGCTTCTCTTCAAACTCCTGCTGGAGTTTCTTTTTGGTGAAGTCCATTTCACGAATGGCTCGGTTGTACTTTATCCGCCACTCGCCTCCTGGAGGAAAGACATACAATTCAGAAAAATGTCTGTGTGACATTTTGGGGCGTCTCCTCCTGCCTTTAATGCAGGTCTAGCGGGGTGTACAGACGAAAAAAGGCTCAAAAGCTCAGAAATGATGGATGCTGTGGATTACGGAGTGCACCGTACTGGCTGCGATGGTTATCGCATTCAAGAACCGAAATAACATAATCTTTCAGGAAATAAAACGTCTTTCATCAAATCCTGACCTTATAAGGTCAAAAACATTTCGACAGGAAACTACAAAGCAGCCTTTGCTGCATTTCAGCTCTAATCTTGGATAAACCTGAGGAAAAAATTCAGAGCGCAGCACAATAGTAGTTAGAGAAGGACATGTCTAAGTGGCACTTTCCACAGTTCTTAGCCGACCCTAATTCTGGAGCTGTCAGAGGCTATCAGAACTATAACAGCGGCCGGGCAGATATTCAGGTTCAGGTTCGTTTCCAACCCTTATCATTTTAGAGGCTGTCCATTTCTCCTTCACGTACCAACACCGGCTCCTCCATCAGTGCTGCTCATTAGCATATATATAGCATAATGACAACTTGCAGGGCCACCGGCTCTGATCCCCAACGATTATTTTCTCATTCATCTAAGAATTCTGATATGCTCTGTAATGGCTTGTCTGCTGAGGTGGGTTGAAGGGGGGGGGTGGAAAGAAAAAAAGTCTCTTGGACAATATGCTCTCAGCGGGAGCCCTCTTTCCCAGCAGGTGGAGACCAATCAGCAACAGGCATTAGTTGTATGCCTGGGAGCGAACATCTTAATCCCCTAGCGGTAAATCCTCCAACTTGGAAAATATACTTAATAGCATTACGCAAGATGTGACCGAGTCTCGCTGCCATGTCTCCTGCCGAAACAGTCAAACAAAGCCGCTAATTCCCGCAGCTACAATTAGTATAGGAGAGATTTTTCAAACTGTGCACATAATGCTGTTATGAGCGGTTCAGTAAATTATGCTTCTGACCTGAGCTGACATGCCCATTAGGCAGGTCTTGGCAAGCCGCTGCAAATGTCACATGGGCCAATTAATTAGGGAATTGAAAACAAATGTTTAAAAACACTGATGGCCAAAGATTATGATTCCAAAGAGAGGGAAAAGGTTTTTTCTTCAAATTTCTTGGGCAAAGCATTAAAGAGGACCTATTACGCCTTTCTGTTTTTTCCCTTTCCTTTAGTGTGTTATATAGTATATAGTATATATATTTTTTGCGCATTTAAAATGTCTGCAAAGTTACAAAGCCCAAAGTTCACGCCAAAAGGAGAGACTCTCCCTGACGGAAACGCCTTGCTTGAAGTCCCGCCTTTTCTTCTGTAACGTGGTGGTGTCACCAAGTAACACAATTGAATAACACCTGCCTAGCAGCTAGTTTGGCACTAGCCAAACTCCAACAAATCTTTGGTTGACCAATCGTTTCAGACAGAGGCACTGTTCAGACATGAGTGATCGGATCACAAGTGGACAGCTTTAAATACGTCTGTTCACATCTGGCATTAGAATGCATCTCCACATGCGTCTCCAGAGACCACTTGTGATCTGATCTCACTTCCCCGCTCTACATGCATATAGCAGCAGACGTTGTGATGTAATATTACAGGAATGTCAGTGGTAATATCCTACATATTTGTGAATTTGGGTACATTTTATTAACATCAAAATATAAGGTTGTTGTACCGTCGGTCCTCGGGGACCTCCATAGCGCCACCTTTGCCAGACAACAGCCGGGTACAGAGCTTCAGAGAGCCAGGGAGGAGAGAAAGCTAGCGTGCGGGCAAGTGTCAGCTCCGTGCAAAGCAGTGGAACACATCTCCGACAATATGATAATAATGCACTTTGTGTGCATAGTCTGATAGTGTGTTGATTATGTAACCTATCGATGAGATATATTTTAATAAAATACAGTTGCACCAACAGAATAAAGTAGAGCACAGAAGCCTTTTCCATGCTGCGAGGCAGACAAACGCTGGCGTCTGCCTGTCTATTCACATGAGGAGCGCAGAGACCCGCGGATCCCAGATGGATGTCAGTTGACTAGGCGGTCCTTAATGTGGCCCAGGACACATCTGTGTACACACTGCTAAAAGAATGAAACCATATGTGTCCTCAGTGCGTCAGGGCATTCACACCTGTACTTAAAGCTGTCCACTTGTGATCCGATCACTCATACCAGGTCTGAACAGGTCCAGAGGGTGAAAAGAGGTGCTGCAGCACAGCCGGTAAGAAAAGAAGTAGTGTTTTTTAACATTAAAGCATGTAAACATGTTCTAGTAGAATTCCAAAATACAAGTACGCACCTAAAAAAATAAGCATAATAGGTCCTCTTTAAAGACACGGATGGATAACGGTCGTCTCTGGTGTCAACTGCAAATGACAACTAACAGTTTGTAGTCAACTAACCAGCGTCATCGTCATCGTCCATCTCCCCGTTGAGCTCTGATGTTTTCACGAGCCGAGCTTCCATCAACTCCATCTCCTGTGATTCCAATTGTTTCTTCATGGCGTCAAACTTAGCCTGGAATGCACACATTCACACACCACCGTCAAAACAAGAGCTTGTCAGTCACACTGACACTGGAATTTCTTTTTTTAAATATTATGACGTGTGTTTAAATCTGTGTGTGTGCATATGTGCCTGTAGATCCTTCATGTCCTTCTCCAGGCGGAGTCTCTCTGAAGTCTCAGTCTCCAGCAACTGGGATGCCGACTCGCTGGTGCTCCTCTCATCAGCCAGTTCTGCCGACAAGTCTGAGATCTGGACACAAACACACGCACAGACACAGACAGGGTGTAATACAAAACTACAAAATACTTGCCACCGTTCTTGTACAAGGTAAGAAATGAAAGAGTTTAACTCCCAGCATGCATTGCCACAGGCAAAGGGACCCACCCTGCTCTCCAATCGATCCGTGTTCAGTCTCAGCTCATTCCGCTCTTTCTCCACCCTCTCGAGCTTCGATTTCTGCTGCTGTATCTCCTCCTGGAGCACAGAGAAAGCAGCTATATGGGTTGTGTGTAATGTTACAGGTAAAAGGGTGAAATATTAAGTATTGCTGTACAAGGGCAACATCAAAAATTAATAGCAGGAAGTTCCATGCTGCAGTGACGGGTAGTGCATCTCTAAAGTGGACTGTCTAACTGAGAGGGATCTATCGGGTGGGGGGCATCGCACAGGAAAAGGCCTCCTCACGTCTTTGTCTCGCATCTGCTCCTCGGTGAGCTGGACCTTAATGAGGGGCTGGACTGTGGTGAAGAGCTTCCACCATGGCCAGTCCTTCACGCCACGGTTCTTCTTGATGTTTTTCTGGAGGCAGCGGATTGCTAGATCCTGAATCTAAAACACAGACATACACAGACTGAGTCAATGGTAGTGTAATATTACAGTATCTGTGAATTGATCTAATACAAATAAGTAGTTCATAATCACTGCTGGTTTACTGCTGCAATGTGTTCAGTACATGGTGTTAAAGAGGACCCATTATGCTTTTCCCTTTCCTGTAGTGTGTTATATAGTTTTTTTGTGCATGTAAAAGGTCTGTAAAGTTACAAAGTCCACGCTATAGGGAGTTACTCTCCCCCACAGAAACACTGCTCCTGAACTGCCTGAAACGCCTCACTTGAAGTCCCGCCTTTTTATTCCGTAACGTGGTGATGTCACCAAGTAACACATTTGCATACTACCTGCCTAGCAGCTAGTTTGGCACACCCTCAAACAAAGCTAGTTAGAACGGAGCTGGAGCAGAGTCAAAAGAGTTTGATTTGTTTGACCAATCACAACAGAGTGGGCCAGCTGACCAATCAGAGCAGACTGGACTTTTTTGGTGGGGGGAGCTCAAACATAGCGTTTCAGACAGGGGGATGAAAAGAGGTGCTGCAGCAGAGCCGGTATGAAAAAAGAAAAGCATTTTTTTAACATTAAAGCATGTAAACTAAGGCTGTCAATCGATTAAAATATTTAATCGCGATTAATCGCAAATTTATCTGTTCAAAATGTACTTTAAATAGGGATTTGTCAAGTATTTAAGTGGGAAAATATGCTTGTTTTATGTAAATGTATGTATTATATTTATTATAGGAAATCAATTAACAACACAAAACAAATACAAATATTTTCCAGAAACCCTGTGACTGTGACTTGTCCCAAACTGCATGTGATTATCATAAAGTGGGCATGTCTGTAAATGGGAGACTTGTGGGTACCCACAGAACCCATTTTCATTCAATTTCATTCACATATCTTGAGGTCAGAGGTCAAGGGACCCCTTTGAAAATGGCCATGACAGTTTTTCCTCGCCAAAATTTAGCATAAGTTTGGAGCATTATTTAACTTCCTGCGTGAGAAGCTAGTATGACACGGTTGGTACCAGTGGATTCCTTAGGTTTTTCTAGTGTCATATGCTGCCAGTGTCTTCACTCTGGCTTTAAAACTGAAAAACTGCTACAATCTAAAAATCGCAAGTTGCGTTAATGCGCTATAGAAATTAGTACATGTTCTTTCATGTTCTATATATTCTAGTAGAAACCCAAAATACAAGTCTGCACCTGAAAATAGGCATAATAGGTCCTCTTTAAATGCACTATATGAAAACAGATAATGTCATGCACAGATATCACAGGACAGCAGTGTCCAGGGGTCCATGAAACAATGCCAGAAATGAAAGAAAATCTTAATTACTCAGTGGAATAAAGTTACAGAACTCATCTACTGTTGCCATACCATCCTCGCCACCGATGAGCAATATTTGAAAAACATGTCATCCCTCATTCTCATGTTATATCGCCTGTGTATGGGCTCTCACAGCTGACCCAGGACTTGCCAGCCTCCTCTGGAGACTTTCTGCAGAGCGTGTTCCAAGGCTTGGAGCTAATTTTTGATTAATTAAATCAAACATGTTGGCAGCTAATTCCAAGTATTACACGATTTCCATGCTGCTTATGCATGAGGCTCTCCAGCAGCAGCAGATTACGGGCAAACCCAATTAGAGCGACGCAATTCTCAGCATCAGGTACATTTCGCCCTGAAGGTACTCTCTATGACCAATTAGGATTTGTCACACAGTGAAAGCCTTAACATGAAGCAAAATGCAGCAGAAGATTTAAACGGGTCTCACTTGTCATATTTAGTCTAAGATGAATCGAAAAACAAACAAAAGATTATACTGCGTGAACACCGTGGATAAACATTTTGGTATTCGCGTTACATTAACAGGGTGTGACAGCTGTGAGACGGTGTGATGTGAATTAAGGTTTGTGAGCCAAGATTAAGACAAAAGCGTGTTTCCATTCTCTTCCTCAATGTTCTACATTTCCATTCGAGTTAAACATGTGTTTTAGTGTGTGCGCATGTATATGTATGCAGGCATGTCTGTGTATATGTAAGACTGCGATATATGACTGCAGCGCCGCCTGATGTCACTTTGATCCCACTTTTGAAGCGAACACTTGTATGTTCAGGGGGTTTCTTCAACATGAAATAATACCTTTCTAAAGGACAGCGGCTCTGAATACATGCATCTGGTCTGATCAGGAACCTATTGGTCCGTCATGCCCGGCTAATATCATTATCATGATGTTATGAAATGATGTTTCAATCCTGAAATAGAAACAAATTTGCCACAAAAGCTTGATTGGGTTCAGTCAGATGGCTGAGAGGACTACTCATAATATTGTTGAATGGTCTTTCATGCTTTTAGGTTGTACAAAGTCCTCTTTTCAAATACATAGTTATTTTGTATGAAGGGTTTGTTTTGTACATGGAGAACAAAACGCTGTGCAGTGGTTCAATTGGACTGATAATTGAAAGGGCAGAAAGAGACAATGATCCCTCTGAGCAACGGTTCAATACGAATAGAAGAAATAACCAGTTCATTGGCAATAAAAAAAAAAAACTGGAAGCTGAGCATCAAAATGTGTGCAGATTGAAATAGAAACAGGTTCCTGTTTCAGTGTCAAGTGCACAATAATGCAGCTTTTGAAAAGCTAGAATTAACAGGCGGGTTGCTTTAGCGAAGGTATTCTTTAAACTTCACAATAGAAACAGAAGGTTAGTCTAGGGTTAGCATCAGGGCTGTCAAAGTTGACGCGTTAACACAAATTCGCTTTAACGCCACTAATTTCTTAAACGCATTAATGCAAATTTGCAATTTTTAGATCGTCGGGGCTCAGTTTTTAAAGTATCTAACTATCTAAAGAAATGCATCTCATACCAATGCAGAGCCTATCCACGCCTTTACAGTGGGAGGTATTCATATTTCTTCGATATGGAACTGTGGGTACGCATGTTTCAAATGAAGATATATCCTGTATCTCTCTGTCTGATAAAGATATATATAATTCAGTTGCAACTGTTGCAATGAATAGGTATGGTATTACAAGGCTAAAACTAGCTTATGATTGCTGCTTTACACTGATTTCAATGTAAATAACAAAAAAAAAACATCTGTAGGGTACCTGAAGGACAAAACTCCCAGTACGGTGAGTGCCTGCTGAGGCACAATAACAGACTTTTTAAAATGTCACGTTGTCCCCTTGAGGAGACAGTTGACAGAGGGGGGAAAAAAAACAAGAAAAATTATGGTTTTGTCATTTAATGTCACATGGGCTTGGCAGAGCTTCACAAGGTTAACATGCCAGGGAATATCAATCAAGGGAACTTGTGACCATCTGTCACATCCATATACATCATCCAGCAGGTCACCAGAACTCATCGGCGCTGCTCCGGAGGCAAAGTATCATCTCCCGTACCTGCTAAGACTGGATACTTCAAACACCGCAATAGGCAATGGAGCCCTATCAATATTCACAAAGGGATAACCGGGTAACGGCAAAGGCGTAAGTGTATGTTATTATGTGATGATTATTCTAAGATTGAACCGCAACACACTCTGCAAATCACAGAGAGAAGGGGAGATGAAAATCGCTCCACAGCCCTGCTTCTGTTCCATTACTCCGGTGGCGACTAATTGAATCAGGAATAATATAAGCAGAATGAGATTCAGCGGGAAGAATAGCCTCTCAGGTTATCATTGCAAGGACAGACGGTACGCCACACATGTAACAATTGAATAGTAATACATCTAGCATTCTGTGAGAAAAGCAAGGGGAAGAAAACTAGACTCTTCACTTCTGATTTCTGTTGAGAAATACACAATTTCACATCTCAGTCTGACACTAGACTGCAGATAGTGACATAATAATAATAAATGCTTAGATTTCGACTTTTTCTAGGCTACATATGATAAACACTGGAGTTTGATGACACATGATCGGAATATTCCAATGCAGTGAATTCCTGCACCAAGCTGTGGCCAGCACTGAATCCAAATAGGCCGTGTACTGTATGTTTAGAAGCATGAGATATTGCTCGGCCTGAATGTCTTTTTTTTATAATCCAAATATCTTATCAGTCATCTGTTGTCCTCTCTGATATTATTATACATTTTGTTTTTTGTTTTTTTTCAAGTGAGTTTTATTAAAGAAGGGTTTCAAAATGAAGGACATGAGAACTCGTTTAATTTCATTTAAGAGAAACAAAGCGAATATAAGAGATGGTATCCAACATAAAAAAACAACAACAGCAACAAAATGTAAATGTACAGACTGTTCTCATACATTGTTCATAGCTATACCTAAAAAAGTAATGCACTGTAATTTGTATATACGCCGCAAAGGACCGGAGGACACTGGAGGGCACATGATTTTTTTCAGATTACCTGTCTCATGCACTACTGTCAGGATATAGTGACTGTTTTATAAAAAACTTTTTTTAATCATATTTGATCCATTTCCACCCACTGCAGCTTTTAGTAGCGCCATTTAATGCTATTTTAACCCAAACCACGATCTTTTCCTAAACCTAATTAAGTTGTTTTGTTGCCTAAACCTAACTATGTTGTTTCCTGTGAAGAGGTTTATTTTGAAAAGACTGTGTGCATGAAACGAGCGTTGATTGATAGTGTTGCTGGACATTCGTAACGTGTTTCTGGATATTCGTAAGAAAACACAAAAAAATTAGGAATAACTTTTTGTAAGATATCATACGAACTGTAGAATGACGATACATCGACTCTTAAAAACACCAACCCTCCCTCCTTCCCTTCTGCTCAGTGTGTAGTATATGACAAAAAAAGTTTGCAATAGAAAATAATAAAAACAAAAAGGTGAAAAGTAATAATGGACAGTTGACTACACGAGGAGTGTCCTCTATGGGTTGTTTCTTAAGTAACAGATGAGGGGCAGCCAGATCTCACTGAATTGTGACTCTCTATTATTCAGAGAGAACCTTATCTTTCCAAGGTGAAGGGTATTTGTAGGGTATCGGCCATTTAATTGAGCCACAGCTTAAAAGTGGGAATGTCCTTCTTCTTCCAGAATGTCATAACTAATGTTTTAGCTTTAATCAGACCATATAAGAAAGAAGTTGCTGCTGGGCTCTTTTTAATACAGATGTGGAATCTGAAGTTCCCAGATGATAAGTTATTTTAACTACACTGTGGGAATGACTAAAAGGTCTGATTTACAATTTCATAATGAGAAATGACATAAGAATCACTTTGAGATCACTTATTTATAATAAGTTACATTTAAAGGAATACGATTTTGGGGAAAACACTGGATCCGTCCAAAGGTAACAAAATTTGCATACCAGTACTTCTAAAGCTCACTAATTAACACGTTATATCTTGTTTGTTTATGCCATACAAAAACCTGTAACAAAAGTGTCAAATCGACACATGTTGTGGTTTTACGGGGGGGTTATGTGCCAGACTATTTCTGAGCCCTGTGCAGTCACTAAGCAGACTGTTTGACCCTGTTTCAAGTGTTAATGCTAACCTAAGATAACCAGCTACTGGCAGGTAGCTTCATTTTGACTAGGGATAAAAAAACAAACCATAACCGATCACTGATGTACAAACTGAACCGTGGGCTTGTTGAACCGTTGCACCACCACTATTAAATACAGACCTGCTAATTATTTGATGAGTTGCCAGAGACATAGAAGACATTATCTGAACATAGGCCTACTTGACCATTAAGTAGCCTGCCTTATTTCATGTATGAAATCAGTGTTATGGCTTCATATATAGAGAAATATCATTTTTTTCTATCAAACAAACTACCTATTTATATGTTTTGGAGTGCAAACACATTGGAAATTATTATGTTTTTCATGTCCTTAATGTGTAAAACAAACCGAACCAAAAAAACGCAACAAAAACCGATCCGTGGGTTTGTTGAACCGTTGAACCACTAATATTTATCATACGAACATGACAACATGGCATCATCTGTCTCTCCGCAAAATATTATGTATAGTTCCAAAAATGTTGAAGTATTCCTTTAAAGATATGTGAGAGATATTCTGTGTTCCCTGCTGTATAGAGATTGAATTGAATAAACTGATTTTGTGAGGAAAAACTGGGTTATGGCCATGACAGTTACATGCATAATCGTTTGCACAGTTTAAATAAGCATCTATAAATCTACGGTCACATCCAGTCGCATCCATAATTGTAGGTTACATCTTACCTAGCCGTTCATTGAGTTTAAGAGCAATGTAATTACAAGATAAAATGAAAATAAAGCCATCTTTCTATTATAAATGCATTTGCAGGAGATAGGGGGCACACGGGGGCAGAGGGAAAAAGACTGCCTCTTTGCTAATGACTTTTGTAATTGCACAGTTGCCTAGCAATTTTGAATGGTTCCTCACTGTTGATTTACTTCAAGTTCTCGCAGATTATGAACCACCATGCTCTTAGCCTGCTTCACTGTGTGAATAATGACCTTTGAACTTAATAAAGAAAATACATTGGCCTCTCTTGACTCCCCGTTTTCAACCAACGTCCATTAGTCTTATGGTAAAAACAGAACAGAAGAGAGAGCTGTAATAAAAAAAAAGGTCATATTGATTTTGCTTATTGCAAAAATGACAATTTCATAGTTTTACCGGCATCATACACAAGAGATCTACTCACTAACAGCGTGTCACGCTGAATGGAGAGCAGCAATGTTGATTCGGTTTCTGCTGCTTCATCACTAGCCAGCTGAGGCGGCACATTCACTTAAATAGTAATCACAGAAAGGGAGAAGGACTGCGGGGCTCCATACATCACAAGAGGACATGTATGAGGTCCAGAGAGATGGACCCATCACATGCTGGGAGAAAAATGGAAGATGGGAGGAGCAGATGGCCGTGTGAATCAGCAATATGTTTGACAGGGGAAAGCAGTTTGATAAAACGCAACAGAAATGGACGTGTCGCAATGAAACGTCCCCCTGGGAGAGCTGATTGGATGGATTACAGAACAGGAGGTGAATAGGGGGGCAATAGATTTAGAGCAAATTTATAATTAGCTGAAGATTTACAGCAGAGCCGTTTAGATCTACCCCA
This sequence comes from Helicolenus hilgendorfi, assembly GCA_916700815.1. Classification (NCBI taxonomy): domain Eukaryota; kingdom Metazoa; phylum Chordata; class Actinopteri; order Perciformes; family Sebastidae; genus Helicolenus; species Helicolenus hilgendorfi. The sequence goes on from CAKALG010016471.1 coordinate 13,002, forward strand.
AAGAACAGAGCAAACGGGCACTAAAATTAGCTCAGAACAAGGAACTCTCAACTTGTGGTGGAGTCCTACGCAAGGCCTCTGGGGCTCACATTCTTCACCTACTTTATTTTGAAAAAAGAGCTGCTAAATGGACCTTGATACATTCTTTGGTCGATTTCACAAGTCTCAGATTTATTTTTGCATTTGTAACTTGAGTCTTATATATTAAAGTGAATCCATTTGATTTTCTCTCATTATAATTATCCTCTTTATATTACTGTCTCACAATCAGCTTTCATCCACCTATTAATTTGTTAGTGCTTACTTTATTATGATATTATGTATTTCCTTTTTTATCATTATTATTATCATCTTAATTAATTTATTTTCCACCCACTTATTTGCTTACCATTAGTTATTATTATTAGTAGTAGTAGTAGTAGTAGTAGTAGTGTTATTATTATTATTAATTTGTCCTTTGTTTGGCTATTTATTTATTTATTATTCTTCCTTATTTTTTCCCCCTCACGTAAAAATACTGCTTTTGGATTTACATATGATGATTATGTAATGGCATATTCTTTGTTTTATTCATTTATAATGTATGATGAAATAAGTTTGTATCTTGGAGAATAAAGTACATGATTAATTGAGTCAATAAATAAAAAGTAAAAATATATATATTTTTTTTTCTATGGCTGTCATTCAATTAAAATATTTATTCTTGATTAATCACATGATTGTCCATAGTTAATCGCGATTAATTACAAATGAATCGCACATTTTTATCTGTTCAAAATGTATCTTAAAGGGAGATTTGTTAAGTATTTAATACTCTTATCAACATGGGAGTGGGCAAATATGCGTGCTTTATGCAAATGTGTGGATATATTTATTATTGGAAATCAATTAATAATACAAAACAGGGACTAATATTATCTGGAAACCCTCACAGGTACTGCATTTAGCATAAAGAATATGCTCAAAATAACGTGGCAAACTGCAGCCCAACAGGCAACAACGGCTGTCAGTGTGTCAGTGTGCTGACTTGACTATGACTTGCCCCAAGCTGCATGTGATTATCATAAAGTGGGCATGTCTGTAAAGAGGAGACCCGTGGGTACCCATAGAACCCATTTTCATTCACATATCTTGAGGTCAGAGGTCAAGGGACCCCTTTGAAAATGGCCATGCCAGTTTTTCCTCGCCAAAATTTAGCGCAAGTTTGGAGTGTTATTTAACTTCGTTCGCGACAAGCTAGTATGACATGGTTGGTACTGGTGGATTCCTTAGGGTTTCCTGGTTTCATATGATGCCAGTATCTTCACTCTAGCTTTAAAACTGAGCCCGCTACAACCTCGCGTTAAACCTTGTATTAAAGAAATTAGTGGAAAAGTTGTGTTAACGCGTTATCGTCGCGTTAACTTTGACAGCCCTAATTTTCTCTCATTCAGATGATTCGGATGTGTGATAGTTAATTCAGTGTAGATGACTCTGTGTTTTGGGCTTAGACTGACTTTTAATGTAAGAGTAAGCCGCTCCTCTTAACATGACGTCTCGCCTACCTTCCTCTTCTTGAAGGCTTGCCGTGCCAGGTAGCCTCGACAGGAAGCTTGGAACAGGGTGAGATTACGCTTGGTCTGCTCATCCCTCTGTTCCTCCAGTTTAGCCAAGGTGCCAGCTCTGAAGAACAACTACAACAAAACACAAACACACACACACACATAAAAAAAAAAAATCAAATTAAACTCATTAGCACAGGATAACATTATTGAGCGATTATGTAATGCTTATTTTAGCTGGGGGGAAAATTGGATTTAGAGGCCCTGCTTTCGAGAAAAAAAACAAAAAAAGATTGAGACTGATTTAAAAAGTAAATAAGTGCACTGAGGCAGCAAATCAATAGGAGGCAGTGTAATCCACGGACAAGTGAGTCTTATCTAAGTAAGAAAGCTGTGATTAAGTTATTATCTCGGACAATCAGCCTTGTCTTGTTTCTAATCTGGGCCAAAGGTAAAACACAGGTAAACAGCTAATGTAAAGCAGATCACGTCACGACCCGTCTATGCTGTACCTCAGAGGGATTAGGCACTGTGAATACATTCCACATATGATGGCAGCGAGCCATTAACATAGATGGATGATGGACTGTCTCCACCCAAGGTCTCTCTCTCTACACATACAAGTCCCAAATGCTTTCTAAATTACCAAATCCATATGTGATTTGTTAACAAAGCAGAAGCTGGAAATGGTGGAGCAGCTTTAAACCTGCAAACCAGCACGGAGGAGTGATGCATTCAATGACATCGGTGAATATTACTTTTCAAATTGCTTGAGCAGAAGCTATTTGTCATCATCAGAGGCATGTTTTTTTAGACACGTGGCTTTCTGTCAAAAGCCGTGCTGTAAGGTTACACGGGGCCGGCGTAATTGGCATGCGAGTTGAGACAGGTTGCTAGGATGCTACTGGAATGCTTTGTGAACGGCCAACTGTGCTTGTCTACTTCGAAGCCCATTTCACAGTCCATGTGAAGCTGCCTCAAAACCATTCTCATGTCATGTGTTTTTAAAAAAGGGGGGCCCTGTGCGGCGCAGCATATCTGGGAGCACGAGTTCCTACATTATTGTCTCCTTTGATTTCCTTCTTGGCTGATGGCCACTTTCCCGGCTGATAGGATTAGACCTCAGTGTGCCAGGCAAGTGTTTACTGTGATTACTTCACAACGGTCATGGGGAAAAACAAAGAGGGCCATCAGTTGCGAGAATTTGCTCTAATGACCTGAAAAGAAAGAGAGAATTGCGGTGCAGGTTGGAGAAAACGCCCCTCGGGTAGCCACCGGTGGCTAACGAGCCTGGAAGAAGGGGGCAAGGCTTAGAAACTCTCCAAAAAAAAAAGGATGACAAACAAACCTCAAAGAGGGACAGGTGTAATGAAAGACACACTCCCCCCCAGACAGCGAGTGTCTTTTTAAGTAGAAAAAAACAAGGATATAAAAGGAGCCTTGTACCGCAGCTCTGTGCTTTGAGCTTTGAGAGGAGACGAAGCTGGCGGAGATTCACAGCAAAGGTTTATTCAATCATTTTAAAGCTGTTTTAGTTTGTTTGAGATGCGGTGGCGTTACTTACCCTACTGAGACCCATGTGGTAGCTGCTCTTCTCCAAATCCAAGGACTCCAGTAGCTCCTCCACGGCCTGGGTAAAGGCACACATGTACACAAACACACACTTTCAACTGCTGCTGGATATATCCAGAGGGAACTTCTACTGACACCGCAACACTTCAGTAGTCCACAGTTCCCCTAAGTTGCCATGCTGAACTAATGGTACAGTGCAGTTTCCCCCCGTCTTTTTCTCACATCCATTCCCAGCTGGATTGTGTTTTTGAAAGTCAGTAAGCACGGGAAAAGTTTGAACCTCCCAACCACAAACCAATTACAACTTGTTCCCCCCCATAATCCACCTGCTCTTGGTGCATTCCTCATGACCCCCCTGGTGGCCCTCTTGCAGTTTTGAACACATGTAGCCGATGCAGAGGGTGCACCATCAGCCAGCCCGGAGCCTCTCCCTGTCCATCTACCAGCTTGTATACTGTAGGTGCATTGTTGTCTCAGCCTCCAGCCTGAAAGACCACATCTAGATTACACCAGGAGAGGTTTACCATCGAGCACTGAGGGGCTTTTGTTTGCCGGCGTTTCCACAGAAACTCAGCCACAAAACACGGACACAGGGGAAAAAGAGCTTTTCTCTCCCTTAACCCCATTCTTTCACTCTCTCTCTCTCTCTCTCTCTCTCTCTCTCTCTCTCTCTCTCTCTCTCTCTCTCTCTCTCTCTCTCTCTCTCTCTCTCTCTCTCTCTCTCTTTCATTTCTCTTTAGAAACAAACTTTTCTCTCCACTGCACTTCAACCAGGGCTTCTCCTGCAGAGGACCAATGCACCAACATTATTCCTAATTTTAAAATAAAAGCACTAAAGATGTAAAGCACCGGTACTGTCAAAACAACAGGGAAAAATCCTTGGCATCCTATAGCTTCCAATGCCCAGATTACAAAACCCGATAACTACATCTTCTTGAATGGTATTTTGTAGCTTTGAACGCAGCGAGGCACTTTCTAAGCCACACTAGCGATCTGCCTCTCTAACAGGCATGATACTGATAAGGTTAAGTTGATTAGATCATTACAATGGCTCTGATGAATGAGGGGTTTATTTCTCCGTCAGCTGGCTGCTGACAACTCAGGGCCAGATGTAATGAAGCTGCCTCTTCACAACATTAATCTTCACTGTGCTCGGGCCCCACTGGCGGAGCTGCGCGTCCTCCTCTCTAGCTGATTGACTCACTCTCTTCTCGTCCTTCACTATGTAATTCCTCCCGTGCTTCTTGGTGAGGTGCGGCGCCAG
>CAKALG010016472.1:0-10792 GCA_916700815.1 Helicolenus hilgendorfi
ACACACAGGAAGCCCTTCCTCAGGAATACTGATGACGGCCGGCCGGGAGTCCCTGCGACAGAGGAAGCTCTCTCAAGCCACCAGCTGCGATAGACTAGCCAGAATCTCTTTCATGGCCTGCGTGGGCCCCCAGATCTGAAAACCGCAACATTATGAGGCTGCACACGGAAAGGCCTTTCTCGCTATCCTCCCTCCTCTTACCCAGGATGAAATGAAATAGAAAACACATTATCTGCTGTGCGTAATCTCAAGCTGAGGGGGGAGCGAGCCAAGCTCAGAATGGCAGTAGCGTGCCCTGACCCCATCTCTGGAGCAATCAGGCTTCTATAACATAATGTGAAGGAAAAAGAAATCAAGCATCTAAATGTGCCTCTGCGTCCAGGCTAATTAATGATACACCCCATTACGTGCAACTGGGAGGGTTCTACCTCCTTGATTGGGGAAAACAGATAATTGAATGATTCACTACTAAGTCTTTACAGTGCTTGTGTGGCACTAAGTGAGGTTAGGTTGTCTGTCTGTGCCTGTGGAGGGGCGGCAGTACTGTATGGAGCATCCAGCAGATGCATTTATACCACGGCTCTCTCATAAATCCACTATGGAACTGCTAACACAAACCACATGGGGTTTTTATCTAAATAACGACTGCACCGACGCAGCTGTATCAGGTTCCTCAACCCGATGGGCCGAGAGCACTATTTAGCTCTTGTCGTTGCCCCCGTCCCAGAAAAATCACCCGAAAAGCATGTTCATGAATTTCCCCCAAAATTGGCACACTGACGTCCAGACAAACATTGTCAAACTTTGTTAGCGCTCAATAGTGGGTCCGTGGTCCCCCCCAACACTCCCTCCATATGGTTGCCATGCATCATTTTCGCTACACTTCTGGGGCCAGAGAAATTCCAGCCAGAAAAAAAAGAGGGCTTCACCCCCAAAGACACCTGTCTGGGCCCAATATATCTGTTTAAACTTAACCAGATTGTCCCACTGACAAGCTGTTTACCTTAATCACAGTGATAATCTAATAGAACAACATTACGTTTGGAGTTGGAAATGATACAAGTGCTCAGGGGATCAAAGAGCTGTTAATGTGGAGCTGAAATTAGAGTTGACTGACAACACTGCTGTGTAAGACTGGGCTAAAGGCCTGTTACAATGGCATGAAGGAGCTCATAATGTTTTTAAAACAGTACTGATTTACTGATTTATCATTGCACTCCTATAGCATTATCTGACTTAAGATTGACCGTTTAAAGAAAAAAAAGCATCTTAAGCCCTGTTTTGACCGCAGGAACTTTCTCATGGGAGCTTTTGAGGAACTCCTTTTGTTTCATACAGAGGGACCAGGGTCTAAATTAAGTTCCAGGGACATTTTCGGTGGCCTTTTTACCCCCCAAAATGACCCTGGTTGGGTACTTTCTGAAAGTACAGGAACCTTTGTGGGTGGAGTTTGCAGGGATGAACTTCGCTGACGGGCAAAACATGAAGCGTGCATCAGTAAATACTATGCAGCAGTAAATGTTGTCGTATTGAGACAAAAACTTTATACATATATATATTTTTAGGGCTGTCAAAATCGTTTTAACGCCACTAATTCCTTTAACGCATTACCGCAATCAATCTTTCTGAGGTTGTAGCGAGCTCAGTTTTAAACATAAAAAGTAAATTTAAGATACTGGTATCATATGAAACTAGAAAAATCTAAGGAATCCATTGGTAAAAACCATGTCATAAGAGCTTGTCGCAAAGTAAGTTAAATAACGCTCCAAACTTTTTACAACATTTGCCGATGGAAAAACTGTCATGGCCATTTTCAAAGGTATCCCTTAACCTTTGACCTCAAGATATGTGAATGAAAATGGGTTCTATGGGTACCCACAAGTCTCCCCTTTACAGACATGCACACTTTATGCACAAGAGGTTTGGGGCAAGTCATAGTCATGTGTCGTGTTTATAGACTTCCAAACTTTTAATTGTATTCCATGCAGAGTTCTATCTAGTGGTATTCATGGCCATGTTGTGGGTTTCTTAGCAAGGCATTTGTGCTGTGTTTTCAATAAAGAGGTGGGTTCATTGAAACTGTCTGGTACCCTATGCTCTATATGTGGATTGTGTGTCTCTGTAACTGGTAGCATGTTGAGGGAACATTTTCAGCTGGGAAATCAGAAGCCATGCCACAGGATATTACTCAGTCTTTCTCCCTGCCTGCTTCCCAATTCACCAATCCCAGTGTGCCAAGGAGGCACCTCTGCTTCATATTAGCCCGAGGTTCATGTAAGCCCCCTCTGATACAGCTCTGCCCCTGCTAACCTCCCAGCAGCAGCAGGTTGGAGGGAGAGCTTATGAGACAAGCATGGTGATATAAGCAGGCTTCTGTTTTGCGAGCGGGATAGCCCTTAATTCTGAAACGACACGAACTCCGCAGACCTCTTTGATTTAGAGGCAATCTATGTGCCTTTGGTGTGCTTCGCTCGCATAGACACAGGACATGGGCAGAAGACAAATGTTCCTCACTGTACAGTACCTTTGCATTCTCAATGCACGGACAAAGGGCCCATGCTGCACTGCACTGAACATCTGCATTGGGGTTTTTCAATAAGGACCACACCAGGCGGACTCCATCGAGCTGGTCGATGATTCTGTAGGAGAAAGACAGAAAGTAGAGTGAGAAGGGAGGAAAAAAGAGAAAGGAATGAATAAGCAAGACTGAAAACATTGTGATTCCATTCAGATCTTTCATTAAGAATAATGTTCTGCTTGGAAGATTTAAGAGTAGGGCTGTCAAAGTTAACGCGATAATGCGCTATTAATACTGACATAAATGAAATTCATCATATGAAATAAGAAAAACCTAAGGAATCCATTGGTAAATGTGTGATTAATTTGCGATTAATCGTGATCAACTATAGACAACCATGCGATTAATATTTAAATTGATGGACAGCCCTATTTAAGTGTGTAACTTATTTGATCATGTTTGTTTCTCAGAGTTCTGGCTGTATCAGTCTAGCCAGCAGCAAGCTCAACACGCCTACAGCCAAGTCGGATCAAAGCATCGATCGATTTCAGCATTGGCATTTCATCACAACTCGTCTTCAGTTCCTCTCCAGGCCTGAAAACCACCCACTGTCTGCTGCTCACTCAAATCACTCTCTGCGGAAAAGCCCAGCACTGCCAGGGCCGTAGGTTAACGCACCTGCATCTGTGTATAGCGCTTCATACACGGATTTATAAATAGAAACTGAGACAAACTTACACTTTATGTCGCTGGCTTGTTTTTCAACCCGAGCCAAAAAGAGGACCACTTTCCAAATCAAATAGAGCCAGAGACAGGTCGCTCTATATTTCATAGGGTCTGAGTGAAGTTTACTTAGGCATGAACTGTATTTCATGTCGTATACATGACTGTAGTCGAAAGGGTCTGGGAACGCAAAGAATTACGCCACAGTACGCCCGTTGTCTGGTATAAATAACATGTAACGTGTTCCCCATGTGTGCTTCTACCAACAAGGCCGACATTGAATGCTGTCATAATTACTTAAACACTCCCTAATCACAGCATCTCCGTGACTGGCAACGAGCGAACGCTCATCAGGGACGTCCCCTGCGCCATCTGTCTTCCGTTTGCACATAAATCAGTCTGCAGGGATCATAACATCAGATTCCAGTCCACTGGGCCTCTTAAATCCGGACCGAAAAACAAACGTGAAGCGTCATATCACCCGCCAAAACAGCTCCGTCTTCCACATGAGGCAGGTATGAAACAGATTAGCGATGAAGTCGCAGCAGACAGTGATGGATTAGAGGAGGAGACCACAAACCCTGGAGGCATTAAACAACGTGTGTTCACTCTTGTAGCTACACAGGATTCACTGGAGGAAGTGCTATGTCATTAACCGCACACCGCCTACTGGTTGAGAATGAAAACAAACATGAGTGTTTCATGGAAAACTTGAAAGTGATCGGTGTTTGTTTTGGGCTTGCAGTAGTTATGGATGACCTGAATCAGATTGATGATGAGAGAATGATTGTGCTGATCAACAGAAAGTGGTGTTAGAGAAAAAATGTTTTTGTTGGTAAAATTAAGTCATGTTAAAACAGCAGGAGGCAGAATGGTTTTGGCATCACTGGGCAAAAATTCCACAATAACCCTTCAGCATATTGTAATTCAAGTGCTCTTGAAAACAAGACTTCTGCACCTCCTCTGTTATCAGGCTCTGTTATCAAATATCTAGCCTGTGACGGAGCAGCTGTCAATCACTCGTGAACGCCGATCAGATGATCAAAATAGGCAGTGCTGATCAAATATGAATATCGAATACTGTAATACCTATTTCTCGTGTAAAATGTGTGCTCCAGCTGATGGGTGGTGCTTATTATTTCCTCAACTGATCTCAATATAGCTGCCGAGTCACAAACTTTCTCATTTTACAGCTAAACAGTACGCTACAAGATGTCTCTGAAAACATTTGAGGGGAGAAATAGGCATTACAGTAACAGAATATTTATTCATATTTGATCAGCGCTGTCTAGTTTGACCGGTTGATCGGAGTTTGTGAGTGATTGACAGCTGCTCAGGGAAGGCAGGCTCCAGCTCGGCTCTGATAGGTTGTTTTCCTCCGGTCTGTGAAATCTTGCAGACGTCATAAAGAGCACTGGAGGATACAGAGACACATGATTCTTTTTTCACATTAACTGTCTCATGCATTACTGTCAGGATATAGTGACCATTTTATAAAAATAACTTTTTCTAATCATATTTGCTTCAATTCTACCCACTGCTGCTTGACAAGACTGTTGTAGCTAACTGTGTGGTATCATGCATAAATCATCATCATATTTGTTAGCTAGCCAAATACCATCTAATCATCTGAAAAAACAGTGTTGGGTTGGAGCAGGAAACAGTCAAATGTGAGTTATGTTAATTGCTCAGCAAACTACTGTACACATACATGTCTCAAAATAAGCCATCGCCGCAAGACATACACGACATACAAGCGGCCGTTGAAATAAGAACTTTCTGTTTACAGCCGAGTGTGAAGGCTGAAAAATGGCACGGTCTGGCCTAAATATACATAACGTGAGAAAACATGGAGAACATGATGAATCGGCGTAAAACACTTCTCCTCTTGTGTGAAGTTTACCACATTTAGCGGCTTTATTTTGACACGCTTCACTTTTTATTGAACCCCTCGGGTTTTTCCTCCAAACAAATGTAATAGGCTCATATGGTAGCATTAACAGCTAACTAACAATGCAAACTCAGACCTTAAGTTGTATTTGTGTCCAGTGCTAATTAAGAAGGATCCTGTAGTCCATAACAGCCTTGTAAAAGCAATGAAACACAGATGGAAGCTCCACAGTGTTCTACAATATTGAGGGTGAGGTTAACACAGAACAAAGGCTGCTCTGGACTGCGGTTCACTGCGTTTTTCCCAGCCATGCAGTCTTGGACAGGGCAGGGCTTTAGGTATGTTCGCCTGACCGGCTCAAGCCCTGACGGTGACCACGAAGCTATAGTAATGCACTGGGAATTACACCGCAACCATATTTAACACAGCAGGTACAATAAACAAAGCTTTTAAAATCTGTCATTAAGCCGGGGATGAAAGAGAAAAGTACCTGCGTAATTACAAATTAAAAGAACATAGATTTCTTTAAGCATCAACCCGTGACAGGTTAATGATACAGTGTTTGGATCGTGGAATTGGTGTCATTCCCTTGTCAAAACATGTGACATAAATACACGGCCAAGAATATGTGTTTGGAGGTAATTCACGGTGTGCTAGCCACTAATGGCGTTTTAAGAGACACCTCACACGGGACACCGTGTGCCTTGTGTAAACTGTACTTTAAATGTCAAAGACCATGTTAGCTGGCTGGATGTCCTGGAAGAGACAGAGACTTACGCCATGTTGTCCATATCTGTAGCACACGCACCAACTGCCTTGGTTACATTCACAAGCAACGCCTGGTGAAATGACACAAATAAAAAGTAAATGCATGAATCAACATATTGTAGGAGCATGGTTTAAAGATGAGATGAGAGAAAATTCCACATGCCTGGTTTGTTCCAGTGAGCAGGTTAACAAGCGACTTGATGCCTCCACACTTGCGGATGATGGCCTTGTTAGCAGGTACCTGGCCAAATTCTCCCAGGGCTCCCACTACATTTACCAGAACTTCTTCAGGCTGAACGGTCAGCAGGCCAACCAGGGCCTGCAGGGCGTCGTACTCCTGAAACCTTTCAAGGGTGGAGAAGAGGGGCAGGCGTCATATTGACTGATCGCTTCAAATTGTTTTGTTATAATTATTACATAGACATTAATGAGGAAAGAAGAAAGAAGACAAAGAGTCTACAGCCGTGCTATAGGCACAGCGGTGCTTTGAGCTAAATGCTAGCATCAGCATGCTAATATGCTCACAATGACAATGCAAGCAGGTATAATGGTTCAGCCCAATATCAAAGAATGTATATTGCTAAGAAGTGAACTCCAATTGCTCGTTCCATTGCAACATCAGCGCCCAGCAGCAATGCTACCCTTAGGCCATTTTGGACTGAAACCGACTACAGGATGCCGTTAAAACGTCCGCCTACAATGTCCGGTACAAAAGTAAAACAAAATTATTTCAATTCTGTTGTCATCATTTTAATGTCTCTACTGAAATTGCCTGTGCTGAACAATTAACATATTATAAATATGCATAATATTATTGTATACTTACTTACTTATTTATTAATTAAACTTTTTTGACCGGCTGCTTCCCAGAGGAGCATAAAGTGAGCGATGGACATAAATCGAAGTTAGAAAAATCCAGCACACAGATTTTGAGAGCAATCTCAAACTTTTTTACATCAAGGACCTCCAAAATAGATGTCCAATAGACCTCAGACCATGGATGTATAAGAGGTTGTGTCCTGTGCTTTTGCCCTGCTTGTTCGTAAATAGCCTACAATTACATTAAATTCTGTTAATGTCATGCTACTAGCACTACTAGTGTTCATAGTGGTGTCGTGGCGCTTTGAGAGCGGCAGCCTGTTGCAGCAACTGGGTTACTGATTACCTGACTGGCAGACCACAGTATGTGAGGCCGTAGGGCTCTGTGTCAGATACGGTGGTCAGTAATACAGGGGCCCCCCAAGGGACTGTCCTGGCTCCCTTCTTGTTCACTCACTCACTACACATCCGACTTTAGATACAACTCAAGAGTCATGCCACCTACAGAAATTTGCGGATGACTCTGCAATTGTCGAATGTGTTAGGGGGCCATATACAAGAAGGGCCAGAGCCGACTCCACTTCCTTAGGAGGCTCAGGTCCTTCGGTGTATGCAGGACAATGCTGAGTGTGTTCCATCAGTCAGTGGTGGGAAGTGCCCTCTTCTTTGCTGTTGTCTGCTGGGGCAGCGGCATTAAAGCCACAGATGCCGGCAGGATAGACAAGCTGTTGAGGAAGGCGGGGTCTGTCCTTGGAGTCAGCCTGAATCCAGTGGGTACGGTGGCTGAGAGGAGAGTGCTGGCTAAACTGCTGGCAATTATGGACAACACCACCCACCCACTTCACCACACTTTGGCCAGACAGAGGAGCACATTCAGCAAAAGACTTCTCCTACCTCGGTGTACCACGGAGCAGCACAGAAGGTCATCACTGTCATCAGACTGTACAACTCATCTCTTGACTAACTAAATAACACCCCCCTCTCTCTCATGCACGCACGCACGCACGCACCCACCCACCCACACACACACACACACACACACACACACTGTCACTCATCCATCCGTCACTCATCCATCCGTCAGACATGCATCACAATTGGACATTAGTAATGGCACTTGCTAAACAGCTTTTAGGAGTTTTATTGCTATTGCCTATTTTTTATCTTATTTATTCTTATTCTATTCTTAATCTTGTTGTGTGCTTGTTCTATCTTTTGCTGCTGTAACTCCGAAATTTCCCCTCGGGGATTATTAAGTACCTACTAATGATTTAAATGGGGGCTATTTAAGTGTTCGTACTGGGAAATTGATTTACCTAAAAAAAATGATATACATACAGTCCATGGCTGTGGACTCATGGGCAGTGATGGCCTAAAGGTTAGAGAAGCGAGTTTGTGACTGGCAGGATAAATCTGGGTGGGGAAAGTGAAAAAGCCCCTCCATCATTACCACCACTGAGGTGGGCCCTTAACACCAATTACTGCAGTGGCCAGCAGATCAGACTGTGTGACTGTGAATGTGATCATGCCGTTCCTGAAAAAGGGAGCAAAAAAAATTGGCATTATCAGCCCAAAATCGTCTCTTTGCTTTTAAACTCTTTGCCAATATAATGCCAGTGCAAGTGTGTAATAGACCCACCTGTTCTCCAGAGGATAGTGTGTCTGCCACATTTTGCCTCGAATATTACACATGCGTATGGGGGTGCAGTGCCAACAGGGGGCAATAAAACCACTTTGTTAGGTTTAGGAAAAATGTCATGGTTGGCCTTAAAATAAGTATGTAAAGTAAGTAAAACACCGGTCTCGAACACCGGCCTCCTGGTTGAAAGTCCTGTGTTTGTTGGACCTACCATAAGCAGTTTTTCCTCACTTTTTATTCTACGTCATTCACATGCCTTTTTGTGCAACTGGGCTGAATGGTTACCATGTTCACCAACTTAGTTTAGTGTGTTAGCGTGCTAGCATTTGCTAATTAGCACTAAACACACAGTACAGCAGAGGCTGATGGCTTTCCTGGTGTTGGTCATAAACCAAATTAGTGGACAAATTTAAGATTTGACCTGATAATGGAGAAGTTAAAGCTTAATGCAATTCATCCTTGGGGGAAATAAATGCATGTACCAAATTTCATGGCAATCCAACAATAACTCACTCAAAACCACAAATGTCAACCTCACGGTTGCGCTATACGAAAAGTCAAGGGATGGCCACATTTTTAGGATACATCACCCAGGAACCATGTATGTCTGCACCAATTTTAGTGAAAACTTTGAATGTGGTGCTAGATGAAAAGTCAGGAGATCATCAAAGTCATTATGAGTCATCCTCTGGGGCCACAAATGACTACAAAAGTTCTATGGCAATCCATACAATAATTGTTGAGATATTTCCGTCTAGACGCAAAGTGGTAGATTGACCACACTAGAGCACTGCTGTGGCTGAAAATGCTATTAGTTATCTAAGTGACAAGTAGCAGGCAGCTACCGTGCCCTCAGCCACATGGGCACAGATCTCTTACTGTAACCCAGCAGTTCAGTCACTTTTCCCACGGCTGCTCACTGTTGTCCCTTGTACGTGCTTTGCATAACCAAAGCTTTGCTGTGGCTTGGAAACTTTCCCTCCCTCTTTTGCTTGTGATTTTTCCTTGTTTGCCAATGCTATAGAGTGGTAAACTACAGTAAACATTTAAAAGGGATATAGTGCGGTTGCGGAAAAACCTCAACAAACCTCTGATGTACAGTTAAGTTCTATGAATGTTTTTATTCACAGTTACGGTTGCTGGCATCATGGCTTCCGTAAGCTATTGTAGAGGGCCAAGGTCATTTGGTTTCTGGTTAGGGTCCACGACACACAGCCTATTCTTGCAAGTGAAAACACTGCTAATGAACAGAGGAGCTGCCAAAGTCAACTTCAGTGAAATTCATAAAGCAAAACAATGGTTTTCCTGTGCCATCACTGAAGTGTCATCTGCAGTTGACCACAGTAAAATTATCTTGTAATCACGGACACAACTTTTGATAAATGAACAGTAGGCCGCGCCTATTTTTGTGAAGCCAAATCCCAGCCGAAGTAATTATGTGATGGCAAGAGTAGCATTACACAAGGCTGCCTGGAGCGGCTTCTACTGCAAACACTGGGCTCCACACAGCTTATTGAAGCCTGTCAGAAGACACAGGAACCACAGCGGGGCTTCTGTGCAGCAGATTTGATGATTGATTGTCTGCCGTTTCCTTTTCTCATTCTTCTACACTAGTCCCTGTCAACGGAGTGCAGAAAGCTTAAATGCTGCCTTTTATACTAACTAGTGTTTTAAAGAGGACCTATTATGCTTTGTGCTTTTTCCCTTTCCTTTAGTGTGTTATATCGTTTTTTGTGGATGTAAAAGGTCTGCAAAGTTACAAAGCCCAAAGTCCAGGCCGATTTGATTGAACCAAGTAACACATTTGCATAATACCTGCCAAGGAGGTAATTTGGCATGCCCTCAAACAAAGGTAGTTAGAGCAGAGCCGGAGTGGAGTCTGGTCCGAAGAGTTTGGTTCGGTTGACCGATCACAACAGAGTGGTAGAGAGCCTGTAGGGCTAGGTATCGGTATTCGATACCTTTTAAGGTAATAACCCATTACCAAGTAGTATCAAAACTTTTCCAGTCAAACGATACCCGCAATCAATCCTTTTTGTGCCCAGATCTAGAAAAAGATGACTGTTTTGCTTGCAGCCAATCACCGCGAGCATTCTTCGATTTATTGCGACGTGTGATTGGCCCACCACCGCAGCAGCTAAAACCCATACACCCGGAATTGCCTGAGTTAACACTTAACCTAGGGGGGAACTGGTTACTCTTCCACAGCAGTGCACTCCCACAGCGCGGATGGGGAACAGCGTTATCAGCAGTAAACGCTGTATAAGCGCTGTACAAGGCGGCGGCAATTAGCTAGCCAATGGGGCACACACAGCTTATAGGTAATCCACGGAATTGTAAACCAGGAACCAGGAAGTGTAAAGAGCGAAAAGGGTGCGTAGGGAGTGGAACAAAGGAATAACATATCAGACTTTGGCTTTGGCTACATAAGCAA
>CAKALG010016473.1:0-11638 GCA_916700815.1 Helicolenus hilgendorfi
CGCTGGACGCGCTCTGCAGTGTTCAGGTACCGGAGTTCAGGCGCACGAGGGAGGAGAGGAGAGGAGGAGGAGAGGAGAGGAGCATCAAGCCAGACACACAGAGGCACACCGGACATACTCGGGTTTTACCTTCACAATAAGGCAGTCTAGTCCCGGAAGCTACACACAGTCTTGAGAAATATGGATGGTTTGATCAAATATTAGTTAAAAAAAAATAGTACAACTTACCTTGTAGATTGTGCTTGATGCAAATGTGGAGTTGTTACAACAGGTGAGTTTTTGCATAATTAGCTAGAAAGTCTACTAGGAAATAGTTCCTCGTTGAATAGCTTTCCATATGTTTATTCTTTGGGCTTTTCTCTCAGCTTTCATTTATACATTAGAAAACATAGTAAATTGTGAATAAAAAAATCCACCTTTTTTTCCCAAAGGAAATTATAAATGGTTGCCACAAACAAAATCTATTTTAGTAATAGTTTGATCAAATATTAGTTAAAAAAAGAAAGTACAACTTACCTTGTAGGTTGTGCTTGATGCAAATGTGGAGTTGTTACAACAGGTGAGTTTTTGGGCTAGTTTTTGCATAATTAGATAGAAAGTCTACTAGGAAATAGTTCCTCGTCGAATAGCCTCCCATATGTTTATTCTTTGGGCTTTTCTCTCAGCTTTCACTTATACATTAGAAAACACAGTAAATTGTGAATAAAAAAAATAAAAGTTACAGTTCCACTTGGACGACACGTTTTATATTATTAATTATTGTTTTAGAATATTAACAGAAACACAAGAAGATGTTTACCATCAATAACCAACTATTTATCAGGTAATTTATTTAATTTCATGTTAACTTTTTTGATTTGTTTTAATTGTTGTTGGGTCTTGTATTCTATTGCCATTTCACTGCTTCCATTCTGTGTGGAACCGACTCATCATTGGTGAGTGAATTAAAAAATAATAATAATAAAAATATTAATATACTCCAATAATAATATATTCCAATAACTGTTTTATTTTGAAAGTTTTGGCTGGAGAGCTTTATTCTTAATGCAGGATAACTTGACACTGAGCATGTGACTGGTCCCCTCTCCTCCTCCTCATGGTGCACCCCATCCCAATATCCCTCTGTCTGTCTCTGCCTGCTGGCTATCTCACCAGGCAGCCAGCATACCGGACAGGGAGAGAGAGGGGATGATGCTCCACACTCAGCTCGATTCACTAAACCCAAAGATGTGGCAGAGCTCCAACACAATACCTTGAAATCATCTTACGCTACATCAGGTTTCAAAGTACAAGGAATTACTGACCGATACTGTACTGTATAATTATTATTTATATAGGCTAATAATGGTGGAAGAAGTATCCAGATCTTGTACTTAAAGGTGTCATTGATAACATTTTAATGTAGACAAATAATAATTAAAAAAAATCCACAGAGTTATTAGTGAAAATAACTGGGAATTAATCATTAAAAAAATGTTGATGGGTCCAAAATTAATGTTTTGTTCATCTCTGTGGAAGATATATCTGACGTTCGGTTCCCACTTCTAGAGGGAATGCAAGGGAACGGAGGAGGGAGACTGTGACAACTAGTGGCTGCATGTTATCAATATTATCAATTGCACCTTTAAAGGTCCCATATTGTGCTCATTTTCAGGTTCATACTTGTATTTTGTGTTTCTACTAGAACATGTTTATATGCTGTAATGTTAAAAAAACACTTTATTTTCCTCATACTGTCAGCCTGAATATGCCTGTATTTACCCACTGTCTGAAACGCTCCGTTTTAGTGCATTTTGACGGAATTGCAAAGGAATTGCAACAGAATTGCGTTGCTAGGAAACAGCTTGGGTCCATGTGTATTTCCTGTCAGCTGATGACATTAACATACACTGCAACCAGGAATAAACTGGGACATATTTAGAATGTTTACGTTTAAAATTGTGTCAAGGGTCTAAATATGTCACAAATGGACAGAAATCCTGACAGCTTGTTTCAAATGCAGAGTTTCTGAATATGGGCTGTGTGTATTTCCCTGTGGATTGAGTGTTTTGATACTTTCACAGTATTTATATATGACTTAAGCCTGCTACATCAGGTTTCAAAGTACAAGGAATTACTGACCGATACTGTACTGTATAATTATCTTTATATAATAGTGGTGGAAGAAGTATCCAGATCCTTTACTTAAGTAAAAGTAGCAATACCATAATGTTAAATACCCCATTACAAAGTTAAATTTCTTCATTCAAAATTTTACGTATTGCAGTAAACATGCAAAGATTTTTAATTCGCAAAATGTACCAAAAGTATCAAAAATAAATATACTCATTATGCAGAATAGCCCCTTTAATAAGGTTTTTTTTATACATATGATGTTTTTTTATTATTACTTATACATTCTGTTATCAGTATCTTATATAGCTGGTCAAGTTGGATTTATTGTTAGGTGGTTTCACACTGTATAATATTTTATAAACTGTTCAAATGTTTTGGGTCAAAATTGTAATCTGAAAAGTAGCTAGTAACTACGAATGTCAAATAGGCTTAAATTTAGTAGTAAAAAGTAAAATGTCCCTCTGAAATGTAAGTAGTAGGTAGAGTATAGGTATAATGTGGCATGAAATAGAAAGACTCAAGTAAAGTACTTCCAAAATTGTAGTAAATCGTTACTTTCCAGCATTGCCCATAATTAGCTTCACTTAATTTATATCCATATGTTATAAATAACGTGTTTCTTGATGATGCTCATCAAAGAAAAAGCAGGTATATTTTAGGTGAAACTGAGTTGATACCAACAAAGCAGAGTGAAAAAGCAGAATAGGCATCTTTCACGTCTTAAAATAGACAGAAACTCAACTACTGCTCATTTTACCAGGGGCGCTGTTCAATTCCCTGAAGGCCCCCTGGCAGTCCCTGGATCCCACTTTGGGAACTAACATTAGAGCTACAGTGCAGTAAGTCTGAGCAAACAGCTTACAGGGAGCACTAGTCGTAAATGCTCTCCTGCTAATTTTTTAATATCTACGTCTGGCCTCCAAATAATTTTCTGGGGGTGTTTTGTTTGATGTTTACACTCAACAAGAGTCCCTCAGTGGCAGCTGTGAGAGGCTATAGTGCTCATTACACGCTCGAAAACAAATTTGGAAGCATTAAAAATAGACAAACAATTTTGCTATTCTTAGGCCCGACTAGCGGGGCAAAAAGAAAATTGCTGTGCTGGAGGGTAAACCCATGTTGTTACCTAAATCAAAAAAGGGTTATCCTCTGTGCAGTGGACATTATCGGACATTTCAGACGCTGCTTGTCAGGCTCAGCTTGAGATTTGTCATGTGTGCTCAAACTGGACATGAAGCAGATTTTAAAGGAGGCGTATGAAGTCAAAAATTCCCACTTATTCTAATTACTGTACAGATACAAGAGGTCAGAGAAAGGGAGAGAGGCTGAAGGAAATTCACAGAAATACCTGAAGTTTATGTTGAGTTTTGAGATTGTCACCCAAAAATACTCACTCCACGTATATGGTTGCTGCGTGTGTTGCTAGTTAGCTAACATCTGTACATCTGGTACTTTGGCTGTTTGGGGCAAATAAACACATACTGTTAAAACACTTCAGCTAAAAATTTGCTGCATGTATTTCAATTTGCATTTGCAGCCTTAGCGGTACTTAGGCAAAGTTTATAAGTTTAAGTTATTTATCATGCTAACATGGACCAGTGTGTAGCGTTTAGGGGGAGCTATTGGCAGAAATGGAATATAATATAAGTATTTTTTCTTTAGTGTATAATCACCTGAAAAAAATAATTGTTGTGTTACGAAGCGGGTCCTCTTCACAGAGCCGGCCGCCATGTAGCCCTGAACGGACAAACCACTGAGTCACAGATAGGGCTATTCACATTTTCGCGACGGCCACCATAGTTCTCCTACACGCTTGACACACGTTTCCAAGTTTCAGTGCCATCTGTAACCTCACCACTAGATGCCTCCAAATCCTACACCTCTCTGTGTGTAGATATAGCCTATTACTTCTCATCATGCGTGTACAGTATACCACATCCTGTTTACATTCAGTTTTTCCCATCCGCAATACAGTCGTCAACAAAATTACAAATTTACATTTACATTACTATTTTATATTTGCTTTTGCATTTACTTGTGTGATTTCCCCTTTAATATATACATATTTATGAGCATTGTTGAAGGAACCTGAGACCAAAGATTTTCATTGCCAATGACTGCTTTGCTGGAATTGACAAATGACAAATAAAGAACCTTGAACCCTGAACACTGCACCTTTAATTTACAACCAAGGCTGATGGGAATGTAGTCATTCGTTTACAGTACAGTCAGGTGACAAAGAGTGGAGAAACATAAAAAATGCAGATGCTTCCTTGCACTAATTTGTTCAGTGAGTATGAGAAGAATTTTGCTCTCCTCCACCATCATTAAAACACTAAATAAGGGGATATCTTTTAGAAGAATGGTGTTCATTCCACTAGTAGTTCATGGTGGCCCAACACTTTGCTTTGTCATTTTATGTTGTTTTTGGTTGGTACCAATGGATTTCTTGTGTTTTCTAGTTTCATATGATGCCAGTATCTTCACTCTAGCCCTAAAACTGAACCTGCTACAACATAAAAATAACAAGTTGCGTTATTGCATTAAAGAAATTAGTGGCGTTAAATCAAATTTGCGTTAACACGTTATTATCGCTTTGACAGCCCATAATACGTAGCTACGTAAATGTATACCATTTCAAGTTCATAACATGCAACTCACCAAAAAGTAACCCTACCACTAACCTTGTTAATATCTGTTACTGATATTCTATATTTGCACCTCTAGTGATATTTTATATTTGTGCGCTTTCCTACTTTGTGCTGCAACTGTTGCACAACAATTTCCCTCTGGATAAATAGAGTTCTATCTTATCTATTTCATGTTATCTTAAGTGGATATTGTTATCTGTGGAAGGCTCTAGATATGAAGTCAGGGGATCACCTTAGTCAATCTGAGTGCCAAATGTCTGCACCAAACTATGGATATATATTCGCTCTGGCCCAAAGTGTTTTATTTACTGACTGACGGATTCTCCACTAGTGTGGCTAGAAACTAAGATCAGATTTTCACTCAGAGTAGGGAAACACCGTGCAATACCCAATCAACGCCCACAGCCGACAAGACTCCTCGCAGCTCTCATAACAGTTACAGCAGCAGCATACATCAAACATTTAGTGTATTTCTACAAAACAGTTAAAGGATCTAGGACACATTCAACCACACAAACACACACAGACCTCTACGGCTAACATCTTGCTCTCCCCGAGAAGAAAACTGATGAGCATTGTTGGAAGCCTCTGTGTTTGTGTGTGTGTGTGTTGGTAGTAATCTGTTGTTATTGGGTCTCCCTGGCTGTGTGTTTCCACTCCCACTCCCATTCGTTCCCCCTCTCCTTCCAGCTCATCTCATCCTTCTCACACTTACTGTCTCGTGTAACTCATGCAAGACTCTTTCTGCTCCACAGCATCATTTCATGCATTTTTTACTCCAGCTCCGTCACTGTGGTGTGTTCAAGTGATGGTTTACATTAGTCACTGAAACACACACACACACACACACATACGGGCAGAAATACATTCCCTCTGTTATCGGTCGAGGATGAGTATCTAGGCCAAACATTATTATCAGTGTGTGGTAGGCGCCCCTTGGGTGTGTTTCCATGGTGACCATCACATAACATTATATACGGGGAAGTGTTATATTCCTTGCCATTGTCGCAAATACGCACACACACACACTGTGGGAATTCGATCACAGATCAATAATCCTGATCAATCATCGAAATTACCATGACAACCACCTGAGGGCACATCCTGATTCAGAGCCCACATACTGTACATGCTCACATGTGCAGAAACACATGAGCAGTGTGACACTGAGCCTGCCTGCTACTCTACTTGACCTGGTTACAGTAGTAAAGTACATGAAGTGGTTAACAGAGCATGCACGCACACACACACACACACACTGTATGGTCAGCGGTGTCAATGTCAGCTTCTTAAAGTTTCAGTTTTCAGAGCAGGGGGACAAAGGAGACAACAGTAAGTATCTGTCTCTGAGTCTTATTTACACAGTTGTAAGTATTTGTGGTGTATCTTAACGTTACAGCGCACAAATCACACTGTAAATATTTTGTTCATGTAGGTTATCAATAAAATGTATGGGTACCTCGTGGGTGAAGCACAGGAAACAGGGGGAAGTTACAAATTTGCATTTAGGGGGGACCTAGAAAGAAATGACACTAGAGCTGCAGCTAATGATTATTTTCATTGTTGATTAATCTGTTGATTATTTTCTCGATTAATTGATTAGTTGTTTGGTCTATAAAATTTGAGTTGTTTTGATACCGATAGCAGTATCGGAAATGCTTCCGATACTGCCCAAAATTCGGTATCGGGCATCGACGAGTATGCGAGTCTATGCAGCAATTCGATACCATCATTTATCAACCCTGAAAAAAATTGTTTAACTGGAAATCAATTCTTCTTCGCCGCTCCAAAACAGTAGCCTTCAATGTGCTGGCAACTACTGTTTTAGAGCAGCAAAGAAGAACTGATTGCAGGTAGTTTGTCATGTGACGATAGCAAACAACAACAGCGCAGTACTGGTGGAGAGCATAACGGTAGTCACACCGATGAAAATGTCAGCCGTTTGGCAATATTTCACAGCGGAAAATCCAACAAGTAAAACTGTTTTGTACTTGTTCATGTTTAACCTGGGGGGTTTAATCTGAGCCAGGTCATACAACAAAGATAGTAATGATATCACTCCATCTATGGTCAGTACAGCCAGTAAACAGCTGTTAAATAATAATAACTATATATATTTTTTTATCACACCGGTATCGGATCGGCACTCAGTGTCGGACGATTCCGCAAGTTCAGGTATCAGGAAGGAAAAAATGGTATCAGAACATCTCTATATAAAATGTCAGAAAATGATGTAAAATGTCAGTCATTGTTTCCCAAAGCCCAAGATGACGTCCTCAAATCTCTTGTTTTGTCCACAACTCAAAGATATTCAGTTTACTGTCATAGAGGAGTAAAGAAACCTGAAAATATTCACATTTAAGAAACTGAATCAGAGAATTTAGACTGTTTTTCTTTAAAAAATTACTCAAACTGTAATCAATTATCAAAATAGTTGGCGATTAATTTAATAGTTGACAACTAACAGATTAATCAGTGCAGCTCTAAATGACACCGTAAGCACTTTTTAAAGTACCTGGCATATATTAAATAATTACAGGGTACATACCAAAGATCAACAGGAAGTGTAGGAAAAACAGGGCGTCAATAATATTCTGAGGAATTAGTTTTGGTATTTGCCTATTTATATTAAAATTACTAGCACAAAACTGTACACTGTAATACGTTTTTAAATATGAGATGTTTAATACTATATCACTCTTGTGTGTCATCTGGTGATGGATGGCGATGTTGGTCTGTCGGTCCATCACTTTTTGTCAAGACTGAAACATTGGGCGGATTCTCATTATATTTTATACAGACATTCATTGTGCCCTGACAAAATAACCTTTATGACTTTGGCGATAGCTGACGTTTCCTCTTGCGCCACCATGACATTGACATTTGTGGTTTCAGGTGAAATGTCTCAACGTCTATTGGACGGACTTCCATGACATTTGGTACAGACATTCATGTTCTCCTCAGGATGAATTGTAATAACGTTGGTGATTCCTGAACTTTTCATCTAGCGCCATCATCACAACAACATTTTAATGCTTGTCCAAAGTTTTTTATTTTTTTATCAAATACCTGCAAATCTAAAGACATTCTCATCAGCCTCAGCTGTACTCTGTGTTTAGTGCTAATTAGAAAATGTTGATGTGGTACCTGATGGACATCAGCATGTTGGCATTGTCATTGTGGGCATGTTAGCTCAAAGCATAGCTGCGCCTAAGCACAGACTCACATGGACCACAAGCATATTGTTAATTACCTCAGTTGCCTGTTTATTAGGTACACCAAGTTAAAACTAATGCAGTTTACAACAGTCCTGCAATAAACCCTCCCTTCATGAAGGTTATAATGTTCCGTTTTTGTTTAAACTGTTTTAGAGAGGTGTTGATTCAACTGTATGATCATTTTGGGAGGCTCAAATGTGTGGCGATGTTGAGCTGTATTCCATTATACTGAGAGTTTTAAATATTTAGAGTACCCTTATTGACATAAATGACGTGTCTGC
The DNA here is from genome assembly GCA_916700815.1 of Helicolenus hilgendorfi. Taxonomy (NCBI): domain Eukaryota; kingdom Metazoa; phylum Chordata; class Actinopteri; order Perciformes; family Sebastidae; genus Helicolenus; species Helicolenus hilgendorfi. The sequence goes on from CAKALG010016473.1 coordinate 8,266, forward strand.
TATATAACCCTGTAACAATTAACATACTCTGCAATTATTGAATCTGTACTCTGTAATTTAAAAATGCTTAGCGTAATACCTCCTTATTTCCCAACTGCATTTAAAAACACAGTGAAACTTTCATTTCATGAATAAAAAAGTTATGGTGAGGGTCACAAAACAAAGACGAGCATCATTTTCAACAGCAGTATAATAGGCTGCTCGGATATTTTGCTGTATTTTAGACAAACAACTGGAGGGATTGTACCGTGCATTAACATTACTGACTCATTCTTTTTATCAGTTCTAGGAATCAGAGAAATCTGTCAGACAATACATTTCCACATCCCACTCTCCTCTCTCTCTCTCAGCTTTTTCTGTACCGTGTTTGCAAAGCATAGATGCACAGTGGTCCATACAAACGCATGGGCAACCATGCGCACACAGCCAGCATCTTCCTCAGACGCTACATTTATGACAGGATAAGAGAGAGAGAGTTAGGTTATGAGCCAGTCAGCCAGCGGAAAAGCATCTTTTCTGACAATCGGCAGAAGTGAAGTTGCTTAGCAACCTTTGGCCTTGATGACAGGAAATGATGTCATGCTTATAAGGCGAAACAGACACACAACACAGATGGATAACAGGTGCACACGTGCGCGCACTCACGTGTGTGTGGACACACACACGCAGGATGTTGAACCTTGCCGGATGGAAGATGAGAGGAGTAACGTGTTGTGATGATAATCTGGACAGGGGTTAAAGCAAACAATATATTAATCTTCTCTAATGGTCTCACTGATCTCTGAGTCCATTAAGAATGACCTTATATATATACACACACAAACAATGCATGGACTAAGCTGACGTTGTGCTTTTATGTGCTGCTGTTTGGGGGAAAATACATCTGCTGCTCTCTCATTTCTCAGTGTTCCCTCAACCCGTCTGTGAACTCATCTCCTGCTGCCTTCAGCCTGTTTCCTGTGATCCACCAGTCACGCCATCTCTCTCACTAGGTACACACTTACAGCATGCACACACAGACACACAAACACAATGAAGCTTATTGCTGTGTGCTCTGGGATAGATAGAGAAGGAGAGAGAGGGGTAGTGACATGTGGGTTTGTATTTTGGAGCTGAGGCATATGAGAGAAGAGTGTTATTGCTAATCTGTTTTCCCTCCCGTGATAAAAAAGTTGCAGGACTTACAGCTCCACTCAGTGTTCAGTCTGTCTCACTGCACTCGTCTCCTTGTGGGACGTTTTGCTTTAATTATTCATGTTTGTAAAGGAATGAGCTGCCAAAGGCCCTGAGACTCAACGTTGTGTCTGCTTTCGAGGACATACTTCATCCTCTCCGAAAAGTCCAGTTATTTCCAAATATATCTGACACTCAATGTGCTGCAGTTCATCATTGTTCTTTTATTGCCTGTATATGTGGTATGTGTTATATATTAGCCACACTTAATAGTACTTTGGGCTTCTTGCAACGTATTTCAACAGTAGCACATAATGAAAACGAGTCATTATGCCCATGTTGCTACTGTACTATTTTAAACTTGTACATGTATTTTTTATATTTTGTATCAGCTTCAGCGTGGTTTTTGTAAGCTTAAGTGAAATAGTTTTTATTATAGTGGTAATTTAAAGTTGACATTAATTCAATGTTAGTTTGGTTGAAAAATCATCAACTCTACTAATCTATCTATCTATCATCTATCCATCTATCTATCTACCTTCTTATCTATCTACATACTGTATCTCTCTATCTATCTATCTATCTATCTATCTACATACATATCTATCCTTCTATCTATCTATCCATCTACCTACCTACCTATCTATCCATCCATCCATCCATCCATCCACTTGTTATCTATCCACCCATCTACTTATTTATCCATCTATCCATCTATTTATCTATCAATCTATCTACTTCTTATCTATCTATCCATCTACTTATCTATCCATCCATCCATCCATCCACTTGTTATCTATCCATCTATCTATCTACCTACTTATCTATCATCTATCTATACATCCAGCTATCTACCAATTAATCAATCAATCAATCCATCTACCTCTCTATCTATCCATCCATCCATCTATCTATCTATCTATCCATCCATCTATCCATCTACCTACCTATCTATCATCTGTCTATCTATCTATATACCTATCTATCATCTGTCTATCTATCTATATATCCATCTATCTATCTATCCATCTATTTATCTATCCATCCATCTATCTATCTATCTATCTATCTATCCATCCATCTATCCATCTACCTACCTATCTATCATCTGTCTGTCTATCTATATATCCATCTATCTATATATCTACCTACCTCTATCTATCCATCTATCTATCCATCCATCTATCTATCTATCATCTGTCTATCCATCTATCTATCATCTATCCATCTATTTATCTATCCATCCATCTATCTATCTATCTATCCATCTTCCCTAGTAACAATCCTTCTAAATGTTCGACTTCTTAATGAACCCAAATAGAGCGATACCTCTGTGTTTACACATTCTTAGATGGTGGGAGCACACAGGAACAAAATGTACAATGGAAAGCATGAAACTAATGTATCATCTACACGCAATTGACAAACCGAACTAATTAAACTCACGTCTCAACTAGTAACCAGTATTGTCTCTTTAAGAATACAGAAATGGTGCAGAATGTACACAAGGAGCACGAGCACAGAGAGCAGCCAACTGTCTTCAGATAGAAACTTCACACACTGTAAAGGTGCTAGTCACACTGTCAGCTACAATCAATGAGGTCAACAATACAATCGCTAACATACCGGAGCAGGTTTTCTTCCCTGGTAACACTAGTGTACCCTTAGTTACTGTAAAAACGGATGGTGGTTTATTGTAACGACCTGACTCATTAAATGTGTAATTAAACACATACAGCACTATAACCATTATTGTTATGTGCAACATTTATGTTCATCCGTTATCCTACCAACCTATTTAACATGCAAGGACTACCGACTAGGGTCTCCAGTAGAATGAGCTACTGTAAGAAACATCCATTTTGCTGTCAAAATGTTTACTTATTTCCTCTCAAAAAATGATTAGTTATGCAATTAATGTCATCTGAAGGAAGAAAAGACAGATTATTATTATTATTAGAGTAAAGTGACAGTTAATTTGCATATTGTGTAAAAGGAAAATAGACAGAAGACATGGGGAGATCTGTCCTCCTCCTTCAAAATGACTGACAGAGCGCCTCTACACCCCTGATGGGGTTGGGTACTTTAAATTATGACGCATGGCGAACATTTTAACTATCTGTTCTATTTTATCCATTTTAAGCAAAATTATATAGGGTGGGGTTACAAATTGATAGATCACCAATAGAGTAAAAAAAAT
>CAKALG010016474.1:0-16829 GCA_916700815.1 Helicolenus hilgendorfi
TATTTTATTTATAATATATTTACATATTTTATGTCTTAGAATTGCATAAATTGGGTAACACTGTAAAACTGTGACTCTTGTAAATCCAATGAGCCCAATTGCTTACAGTAACGCAATATATTGAATCGTTACCCCTGTATCAAGATACGTATCATATCGCTAGATTCTTGCAAATACACAGCCCTAGTAGTTCAATGTGAGCATCAGGAGTCATGCTCTGTGATCTCTGCACATAGCTTTCATTCCATGTGTCTAACAGACAGTGTGTGTTATATATATAGGAAGGTCATCTGGTGATAGATGCACAGGCAGCTCCTTTATTTCTCTCCATGTCTCTCTCTCTCTCTCGTACCACTTTCAGACGGGTAGTCATATGTAGGGATATCACGATACCAGAAATCAATACCAATACCAGTGAAATTCTATGATTCTCGATACCAATTTGATACCATGGTAAAATTACTCCATTATTATCGTTTGCATAATGTCTTTTTGTTAGGAAGTTGAACAGGTCATAATTCCGTCTCTATTTTCAATTTTATATTGCTATGAAAACATTTCCTTCAAACAGCTGCATTTATTCAAGTTTCTCTCCAGAAAAACGAGTACCGTCAAGGTTTCAGAAAATGTTTGCATTGACTTGGTACCGAAGTATCGGTTCTCATGACATCCACAGTCATGTGGGATGAAATAAATGATGTTTCTTGTTGGTCTGAATGGTTCAACACACAATGTCTTTCTTTATGACCCTGCAGCTTTCCAGGCTTTGATCCAGGTTTGCTCGGCTGTGATATACAGTACTGTACTGTAAAAGAGTGAACAGAGATTTTCATATCAACTATAGGATCACTACTGTAGAATTACAGGATTGCAATGAGTCTTTGGTAGATAATGGAAGAGACTTTTAGTGGGTCAGCAATAAATGTTGTCCTCCATTTTTACATTTACTAATGAGACCAAATATCGCTGATAGTAAAATGAACCCACTTATTTTTCTTGGTGTTGATGAATATCAATGTAAACATAGCCGTGACTAGTTTTTACTGAACTTCAATTTGAACTAACAAACTGGTATTATTCTATGGTTTAACTGGGATGTGTGGAATGACAGACACCTGCAGACTGGTCGTGTGTAAACAGCAACAATCAGGGATTAAACTATGAATAGGTTAAATGTGGAATGTGTGTTCATGTCAAACACAAGCATCTCTCTCTCTCTCTCACACATACACAGATGAATAGGCCGTGTTTACACTCTTTTCTGATCTTATCAGAACCAGACAGTGCTAAATACCGTGTGAATACACTTAAAAATGCCGACTGAATTGGATTTGGACATTTAGTAGTGTGAACGAAATTGCATCTCTCACCTCACTGAAGGTTGGCCTAGTTTACTGTGTACAGTATGTCACGGCACACCTCTCGAGCACAGTTTGGATTTAGTGGCGCCAGAGAGTGGCAGTGGTGTAACACAAGACATTCCCTCAAATACTGTATTGAATTACAATTTTGAGGTAATTTACTTGAGTATTTCCATTTTATGCTACTTTTTACTCTGCTACGTATTCAGGATTTCATGTCTGAGTCTCAGCACCTGTTGAGGTAACAGTGGTCGGAGTGGCTGTCGCTGTACACTTATATGACGTTCATCTCATCATCTCCTTCGCAGATTATTCTCCCTCTAAACTTATCTTGTGGTTGTTGTCAGTTTCATGGTTGCCAGATGACACCAGAGTTTTTTCTTTCCTTTTTGATGAAGTTATATTATGTGCTTTGGAGTGTTCGCTCCCTGTTGGTTGTTATGTCTGTGGACGATGTGACTCCACTTCCTCCCACTGTACAAAAGTGAAGCTAAAATATCCCGGATACAGGAGGTGCCATCTTGAGATTTTGATGTCATTCGGAGCCAGAGTCTGAACAGTAGTGATTGGGGGACTGGAGCCGCGGTATCGAGGTCCCGCCCACACACCTGCCCGAGCCACGAACTGAGCATGTCTGCACCTTACTAGCATAAGCCACCTAGCTGCTACATTAGCACCACAGTAGCTGTTTGATTAGAAAGACACAACTAACCATAATTTCTCTACAACTACATTTATGATCGAATTGACATGTTCTATTACACATGAGACTTGTGACGGTTATGGAAAGTTAAAATTACATCTCCTCTCTTGTACAATTTCTATTTTTTTTATAGCATCAAATAACTAATTGAAACCAAACTCATCAGAAGAACACACATCAGTGTGATACACATACACTAGAATTGCCTAAAATGACAGAAACCATCTTTGGGAAAAAGTTATTTGGCATGTCCCATCCACTAACATGGAGGGGGCGGGATATGTGACCTATACTGCAGCCAGCCACCAGGGGGCGATCAAGATGTTTTGGCTTCACTTTTGGGGAGCTGTCATGTCGTCCATCTTTGTATACAGCCTTTGACGTAGACGAAAGCTACTTTTGTTTTAGGAACTTCTCTTCCCCCAGTATATCCTGAAGATATCGCCTCTTTCCGGGATAGGTGCCATTTTTAGGGTTTATCATTTGCCTGGCAGGAGCAAAAGTTTTCAGTTCAGATAAGAATGTAACAGCACTGGCTGCTCTTCAAGAAGGATACTGCTATATATCTCTGGCTGTTTTTAGATAGGTATACTGTGAATATACCTATATATCTGCCCCAGAGGTGGGTGTACACTGGGTCTTGATTGAATCAACCGTGGTCAAGGACACTGTGTCTGGAGCTGGCTTTGTTATGGGAGTTGTGGAGACTCTGTTATCATTCTGGCTCCATTAATTTCAATTCATTTTAGCTTGTGTGATAACTAGTAGCGTCTGCTTGTCTGCGCTCTCACAAGTCAGTGTGCTGTGTTTCCAGATAAACACGAGGCCTGTTGTGGGAGGTTCTTCTTTTCTCGTCTGTTCTCATGAGTTGTAATAGAGGACAGTGATTGGTGCTGGTGAGGAGATAAAAGAAATATTATAGACCCATGCACATTTTGAAATGAAGTGTACAGATTTTTTACTGCAGCTTTGCGAGGTTTCGGTGCAACACAGCTGCTTTACCTCTCTGAGACACGCTTCTAGCTTAGTGACCCAAAATATTCACATTCAGATCTTTCACACCACCACTAATATAGGTAATAATAATTTTAAAACATAGCAGAGCTGAATGAGTTTGTATGTGTGTGCTCTTCCTCCGACAATGAATTTCAGACTCATTGTGGTCTGAGACTGTCTCTCCCTTATAAATGCTTTCATAGCTTTTATTGAAATAGCATTTACTGTAATTTCTGACATGGTTACTTTAGTATAGTTCCATGTAGTACCAATGGAAAGTTTGGTGCATTTTTAATATGTTAAACTAGAGCAGGGCTTTCAATGGAACGCCAAAACTGGTGGGCCACAGGCCAAAAACATACACCTATTGTACTGTATTGTTAAGATGCAAAATGGTAGGAACCCAAGTACCTACTGAATACAATTGGCTAGGGCTGCACAATCATAATATGTTCAATTGCAATTTTCAAACTGCAGGAGGCGCACTATTTGTTAAAAGTAAGATGTGTGTCAAGATACAATTTTAAATTAATTATTGCTTTGCTGCAGAGATGTCCTGGCCTACACATCATATTCTACAGACTTAAGAAAACATAATTGTCGAGTACAGATCCCTGCAAAAATCACACCTTAATCATTTTAATATTTTTCAGTTAAAATGAGAAGGGAAGACTCATGGGTACCCAAAGAACCCATTTTCATTTCAGATATCTTGAGATCAGAGGTCAAGGGACCCTTGTGAAAATGAAAATTTTTCACGAAGGTCCCTTGACCTCCCTTGAAAACTTGGGAGTGTTACTTTATCTGGCTCTAAAACAGCCTTCTACAGCCTCCGAAAGACAGTAAAAGTGGTCGCTTTATGTCATGTTATGGTATAATATGCTTATGAATGTTTGATTAGTGAAATGTATTTTATTTCTGAGACTAAAAATAGCCGTGTAGTGTCTGGCTACAAAGTAAGAAAAAACAATCTGCTTCATGGACTTTCTGGGAAGTCTTCAGCTCATGTGCTGTTTTCTTTTTCCAACATTATCACTGGGCAGAATGTATTACTTTGATTCCAGGTATTTTAAAGTAGCTTTCTCAGGCCTTGTGTATTTCAACTCATGAGAAAATCTTCTATTTTCAGATTGGTTTATTGGAACTGCCTTTCTAAAAGAGAGAAAAGGAAAAAGCTTTTACAATCCCAAGGACAAAGGAGGAGTTTTTGTTGTGGGGAGGCTTAGTGACTTGACTTAGTTTCTCACACATTGATTGTGAAGGATGTCACCGTAACAGTATAGAAAAACCTCTTGTGTATTAAGTGCTATATCATATTTTATTAATTATCCATAGAACTACAATTTGACCTTATTTTCTACTACTATATATGGATATTTGTCACACAGTTAAATTGTGCTCCTGAGGCAGAAGCATGAATTTCCATGCGAGAAGAGTCACCTTGCCTGCCATCACACCACTCTGTCTGCAGAAGCGGGTAGGAATCTTACATGGACCTCCTCTCTACTGTCTCTTAACATGTTTCCTCTGTATGAGTGAAGCGCTGCCTTCTGTTCATGTCTGCCAACTGTTCTAAATTAAAGTTGATAGTTCAACTTTCTAGATGGCGCTGGATCCAACCTGATTTGAGCACTCTGTAAGGACTCACGACGTGTACAACTTTCCTAAGTTTCAATATGTTGTTATTCAGTTCACAATAAGTTGCCTGTGCTAATGTTACTAGTTTTAACTGAATTTTCACTGGGATTCACGCTGGGCTCTTCAAAAATGTAAGCTTATTGTGATTCACATTCTTGGAATTAATCTTCGACGCCGATGCAACGTGTCATTTGATGGTAATATGCTGTTTTCAACCAGAGTAGTCGGTAGTCGACTACTCTCTGGACTCTGGAAATATATTGAAATGTATAATGTGCAGCACATTGATAAGGAGCATAAATGCTGAACAAAGAAAGACATTAAGTTAATTCATAATATTCATTTACAGTGGGGTTTTTTAGCCGGGAGCAAGCGCTTTGTATTGGTAGGACATACCTGATAGTGGTGTCGATTCTGTGATTTCAATGAGTTGTTCATGATCACAAAGACGGCAGCAACTGACGATTATTTTCATTGACGATTAATCTGTTATTTTCTCATTTTCTTATTTTAATCAATTAGTTATTTGGTCTATAAAATGTCAGAAAATGGTGAAAAATGTCATTCAGTGTTTCCCAAAGTCCAAAATTATGTCCTGATATGTCTTGTTTTGGCCACAACTCAAAGATATTCAGTTTACTGTCTCAGAGGAGTAAAAAAAAAAAAAAAACAGAAAATTTTCATATTTAAGAAGCTGGAATCACAGAATTTTGACTTTTTTTCCTTAAAAAATTACTCAAACCAATTAATCGATGATCAAAATAGTTGGAGATTAATTTAATAGTTGACAACTAATCGATTAATCATTGCAGCTCTATTCACAAACATTGATCCAACAACAATATAATGTAAATTCTTAATCTCCGGCCTGCTCCCCTTTAAAACTGCTCCATTATTTCTTATGGATTTATAGATTCTTGCCTTCAATCTTGAATGACAGCTTGCTCTTATTGTCTACTTTGACATGGGGGTGGTCACATGAAATCAGTTGTTACAGACAGGAATGTAAACCATCTGGCAAGATGAAATGTACAGTGAAGTGTGGACCTGTATGACAAAAATTGCACCTTCTTGTGAACTATATAGGTATATAGGAGATGAATATGGTGTTATAAAGGCCGAGGCACAGCTGAAATATTCTAATGATAATAAATGTTTTATATCTCTCAAATATGTTGTGCAAATCCTGTCCCAACAAACTCAGCAGAATTGGCCAAATCATTTTTATTTATTGTTCAGATAAGACCGCAACAGCTCAACAGTTCATTTTTTACTGTGTAAAGTAGCTACTAGCTGTTCAGCATGCTTATCTGTGTAGCCTGATAACATTTGTCTACTCTTGTAATTCATCTCCTCATTAGTGCACGCTGGATGCTCTGTAAAGCAAATAGCATTCTGGCTATTAGCACCTGGTTTGGCCATTAGAGAGAAAGCCCTATGTGAGGTTTAGTTTTTACGATGTTGCTCCAGTGAGGAGTTGGGAGGACGTTTCTCAATAGTTTCTGAGATATACAAGGCCGGAGGCCACCTCCTCACCACCACCACTCCTTGATAGAGCTGCAGCTGTGGGAGGGTTCAGTTCAAGGTTAAACTGGAGCGGTTTAATTGGCAAAATGGCTCACACTGTCCTGTCCTTGAGATAAGAAGGTCTAAAAGAGGAGTTTATGTTCAGCAAGACTATATATGCAGTGCTGCATAGTCAATGTCTGGATTTACTCTGCCTTGTCCAGACAGGGTGGTTTTTTTTATGTCATTGAAAGGTCTTTGTAACGCAGCACATTATGTTCTGTTGCTTTAACCCTCACCTCTGAGATGCAGCTCTGCAAATCAACAGTCTTGCTGGCATCAAAGTAACTTGCATTTACAGACTGTAGCAACAGAGCCTGACTGATACATTTGTGTGCTGATATGATTGAGCAATATCAGCTAATCTAAGTGCCTTATACTTGCATTCTTTCTAATAGCCAGCAGGGGGCGACTCCTCTGGTTGCAAAAGGAAGTCTAATTGTATAGAAGTCTATGAGAAAATGAGCCTACTTCTGGGAGTTATCTGTGTTTTTGTTGTAGGACTTTAATCCTTTCACAGTGCGTTTTCAGTTCATGGAAGTTAATTATAACCTTTTTGATCGCCTAAGAATGTCTTGTTCAGTGTTAGGCTATAGCTCCACCCTCTTGCGTCACTTCCGGTTGCAAAAAACCAAGATGGCGACGGCCAAAATCCCGAACTCGAGGCTTCAAAACGAATAGGTGACATCTCGTTTTGGCATGACTACAGCCAAGACTTTACTAAAAACAACTCATCTTTAGTTTAACAGCTGAAGCCAGTTTGCATTTTGCACATTGCAACATAAAAGATATACTTGATTGACAGGATGTAGGCGGACATGAAGGCTTTTCAGGTGAAAGCATGTGTACATGTGGAGCAGGGTTACTTGCTGATGAATGCAGCTCTGTGTTCACTGATAAAGACTACAGCATGCTACCATGGCCTGGCCATTCATTAGAAACTCCTAACTAATGATTAACAGTACCTTCCATTCAATGGTTTCAATTACCTGGAGTGAAAAGTAATGCACAATTATACAATCATTTGTTTGAGGATTGAGGAAGTAAAAGTACTCACATTCCAAGTTATGCAATTATAATTATTAGACCTATCAGTTGGTATTATAAACAGTATGCACTGTGTATTATGTATGTGTGTATCATTTGCACTATACATTTTGGTTAAAGTTCAAATACAAGATGCCACTGCACTAGTAAGATCCTGTATGTTTTATATAAAATCTTTCCTTGCGATTCAGCATGGAATATCTTCTACGTTTTGAAACAACCTCTGGTAGATATATCAGCATGACTCAGGCATCTGCTAAGTTAATTAGAGAATCCAGATCAACCTGCAGAGCAGAATTCATATTTCAAAGCCTCGCTTTTAAACAGCTTTTGATGGCAAACCACGCGAGCACCATTTTGGTGCCTTAGGCCAAACACCCACTATTTGACATCAAATAATTGGTGATAATTATGCAAATGTTACACAAAAATAATACTATCTCAGTAACCATGGAGACAGCACTTACATTCACAGGAAACTGCTCTGCTTGTGTGGCTCTGATGTCCATCCTCTCCAGCTGAAGAAACATGGTTATAAACACACACTTTTTATTCTAAGTCACCAGCTCTGAGCTTAGCACATTTACATGGAGGCGTTTACGTTGGACTCAGTACAGACTACATGGCGTACAAATGAGACGCCAAATGCAAAAAATGGCCTTATTGCACGCTAAATGACTTGCCAGTCACGTGCCATTCATATGCCTTTTCCTGTGAGCGGGCAAACTGTGGTGACGCAACCCCACAGCATGATGCTGGGATGTTTTTCTGCTGACGTGTTGTATGATGGCAACACAAGTAAAAGTTTTGTCCTCAGCAGGCCGTAGAACCTACATGCCTTTGTGTAAATGTTTCTGGCTTCCTCTTTGCCACACAACCCTGACGCTGTGACTGGTGAAGCACCTGAGCAACAGTTTGTCCTCATCTCAGCTGTTGAGCACATTTGCTCCCTCACAGTTGTCTTTACAACTTCAATACAATTTATAATCCTGTTGCGTAACACTTTGCAGTCTCCCCGTCTCCTTATCTTGTAAAATGGTCATATAAGAGGCTGTTTACAGGCTATGGCCTGATGGAATGGATTCATTTAATTTATTAATTTCACGGTTCAGATCAAATTTCATTTTCATTCATCGTCCATCTTCTCGACCTCCAAACTGAAATCTGCACAAAACTAACTCTCAGTTGGTCCGTGCTAAGTAATGCAAACATAAAGTACATCTGCAATGCTAATGCACCAGAAAGGTTTGCTCACCCTCTGACAAACCCGATCCTGTTCCTGGTGAAATGTGATGCCTGAATGATTTGATTTGGCCAACTCTCAGGAAGCCACTTCCTCCCAGCAGCTTAACAAGAGCCCAGAGTAGATGCAGTCATCAGCAGCAGTGCTACATACACACATACCTTTTTTATGACCTAAGGTTTGTTTGTTTAATTGAAATGATTATAATTTTGCACTATTGTTCTCAGCTGTTGTTGTCTTTGTCTCTGATTTAGCTAAAAGAAAAAAAGAGTTTGGATAATTAACCTGCAGTGGTATGATGCAGTGTTGTTAACTCTATTAAAACCCTGGCTGCTGGAGTAATCTGTTTAATGCAGGCCCTCGTCTTTGTGAGACATCCACAAGCAAAGATATTTGTCTTGCGAGGCTCCAAGCGGGCTGATTAAACACTAAATGGTTTACACTGAGAGATGATGTCATAGCCGGAGGCTCCCATTCGCTGATGGCTCCTTGAGGGCTCAGACCTCAGCCCTGCTGGAGAGCGCTGACCTCCTTTTCTCTCCACAAAAGGACTCCGGCTCGCCCTGCCCGGCTTTAAACCACCAATAGCACTCATTGAAAGAAAAGAAAAGAGACAGTCATTTGGTCTTTGCTGTGCCCCCTCCGCGCACCCAGCCTCTGTCAACTTTAGACAGAGTTGACCCAACTAGCATTACATTTAAGCAGCACCTTTGTAATTGCTCCGTGGGCTCTTGCGGGGCATTATGCTGGGAGCTGTGCTCGCCATGATGGGCGTGTGAATGTGAATGGAGAGGGGGTTGCAGCCTTGTGACTCTCTCTCCTTCCCCCAAAGCCCTTTTCAGACATGGAATACGTACCATTGCTCATCTATCTGTTTAAGTGATGTCATTTTGTCATTCTGACAGGGAAACCTTAATTACAGCGAGGGGAAAAATAGTTTTTAGACTGATCTGATATGAGAAGATCAATCTCCTCAGCAACTAAAAAAGGGGCTCTTTGACAGTATTTCCTATTTTATTAAATCGGATGTTATGCATAAGAGATGCATGAGATCATTTAGAAAAGGATACAATATGTGCAAGTAATCTTACTCTCAGTTCAGATTAGGTTGAAAGTGATACAAGGTGCATGTCTGAAAGGGGCAGATTGATCTCTGGCTTCTTGACGCTTAGTGGGTGGAGAAAGGTAGCAGGTGATTTTGTATCAATCCCGAGCGATACAGATATGTGGAGTTGGGACAGCACTGTGCTCAGAGGCAGTTTGGTTTAATTGCCTCCATTCAGCTCCACTGCAGCAGAGAGAGAGAGAGACAGAGAGAGAGAGAGAGAGAGAGAGAGAGAGAGAGAGAGAGAGAGAGAGAGAGAGAGAGAGAGAGAGAGAGAGAGAGAGAGAGACTGGTTCCTTCCCAGCTGACACTCGCTGTGCTGTCAGACGCGTGTTTTTATGTTTCTAGAGAAAGCTCTCTTTTGCGATGCTGTGTACTCAGCCATGCATCGGCTGGAGATCTTGTCCAAACTCAGAGCTCTGCTTGGCTCCAAACAGGGGGGTAAGTTCAGTACACTTTCAGATGGATCAATGTTTTATAGTGTTTGATGTCTCAATGTGGTGTTGCAAGATTACTACAGGTTTTTCCACAAGCTCAAATATTTACATCCTGGAACATGCTTGGCACATTGTTCTCTACTTCATCGATATAATTGTCTGAATATTTTGTTGCTGCTGCAATAGAACATTGGTGTATATTGGTCAAACTGGTTAATCTGTCTAATACTTTGTGCCTCACATTTAATACTGTTCATTGTATAAAAAACAACACTGTGCTTGTGCTCCCATCCTGCAGAGAGGTTGAAATGGTTGTTAATGTTAATGCTTCTTCTGTTGCAGGTGATCAAAGTTTATAATGAAGATAACACCAGCAGGGCAGTAGAGGTTCCCAGTGACATCACTGCCCGGGACATATGCCAGCTGTTTGTCTTGAAGAACCACTGCATTGACGACCACAGCTGGACGCTTTTTGAACACATCTCTCATCTGGGAATAGGTAAAATGCTGTCAAATTAATTTGCATTATTTTGTGAGAATGTAAAAATAACATAATAACAGCATGGTCAAAAAGATCAAAAAGTTGTTAGAGTCAATAAGATAATATGCAGAGACAGTTCAGATTAAGTGTTGTTGGTCAAAATATACACAAATTAGATTTTGACATTATTTATAGTATGCACTGGTATTGTGATGTATCATGTGACGGTAATGTTGTTAGTCCTGTGGGCGAGGTTTCCTTGATTTGATGGGCGTGGCGGTAGGTAGGGGGGTGGTGACACGTCCGTTTTTGTTAAATCCTAAACCAATTCATGCCCAGTCACATCGTGTAGAATATGAGGGGGGTTAATGTTGCTACTGATTGTGTCTTAATCAATTATATATCTTCCTTGCATAGAATATTAGTTCTCATCCTCCACTAGCATTGCATTAGGAGGGAGTGCAGTGCATGTATGAAGACGATCACTGTCTTCGTTGGTTAAATCTCACTTGTATAATTTCCACTACTACTGATATTGTCTGCATGGCTTTTGTTGTGGAGTGGTTGCTGTGAGGTCTAAGCCACATAACCTGCTGCAGCTGATTTGATCCTTTTTAATTTAAAGCACCACCTGCTATTAAACTGACGGGTATTGTTTGAAAGCCATGCACCAATTGTAACTGAAGGGGTTTCATTTTATTACATAAATGGCTCGCTTTAGGTGCTGTTAAGGAACATTTGAATCAATGCATATAGCAGCAAATCATTTGCTGTTAGCTGTAACCGTTTATGTAACATGTAATGTGGTGCAAGTATTTGTATAAGGTGCATTACATTCAAGAATGGTGTATGAATGACATAAAATATAGTTCTAAACACACACATTTGTCAATGATATGTTAACACTGATCTGCTAGAGGACAGTATGACCGCATACAAGATTTCTCTGCTGCATTTTCACACTATTGCACACATTACATAATTCATCCATCTGTTCTGTTCCACTCAATGTTTTTTTTTTAATCAAATTTGCTTTTCAGTGACAACCATGTATTTGGATATAACGGCTTAAATGCTCCTTTGTGGGTTGACAAAATCCCCCTGATCTAATACAATATAACCCTTAAAGAACGCATTAATTCAGAAAAAAAAGTTAAGCATTTGGAGATGTAATTAGGCTGTAGACTGGAGCTGCATCAGAGTTCATATCTATAAATGTTTATTAAATTAAATCATTTACAAAGCAAGGGATACAGTAATGTAATTTCTCACAATCATATTATCAGCCATGTAAATCATGAATAGTTGCTTGTTTTCTGATGACGTATTTTCCCCGCGTGTTGTTCATAGTTCATTGTTCATAGCTGCTTCACATGGCTGTCTAGTTGAATTATCGGGAAACATTTTTTGTTCAATCATTTCAAGTTCTGGGAAATAATTAGTTGCACTGATTCTCTCATCCAGAGGTTACACATTAATATGAGGTTAATAATCAAACTCTGTGACTTCGAGTAAAACTCTTGTCAGGAAATATTTTGCATTATGATTTTAAGAACATTTAAACATATGTCTTTCACTTTGGTTTGGCGTTATGGTTGATTCTGTTCGGCCTCCATCTTTTATCCATAGAGAAGTGAAAAGCAGGTTAACCTGTCGTTGATTTTCTTTCCTTCTGGTCTCACTAGAGAGAACCATTGAAGACCATGAGTCTGTTATGGAGGTGCTATCCGGCTGGGGAATGGACACCGACTGCCGGCTGTATTTTAGGAAGAATTATGCTAAATATGAATTCTTCAGGAAACCTCTGGTGAGTTTGTGATAGCATTATACTGTATATATGGTGATGGCTTCATACACATCATTTTGCCTTGGGATATCCTCTCTTTGATCGGATAGTGTTGTAATAAGTGATGTCGCTTTCACATTGGTAGGACTTTTTCCCGGATCACATGGTCTCCGTCTCCAGTGAAACCAATGGGATGGTGGATCACTCTCAGCTTATACAGGTATCCAGTTCTTTCTGTTTACGCTGCACTCTCTCTTTGCCCTTGAGTGTCAATTGTGAGGCTCTCAACCTCCCGTCTAAATGTGCTGTTACCTTAAGAGTTTGCTGCATACTGCCACATAAGGACACATATTTCTCTACCCAACACAGACCTTTCTCAACTCCAGCACTTGTCCAGAGATACACGGACACCTCCACGCCAAAGAGCAAAGCAGGAAGTCTTGGAAGAAGTTTTATTTTGTCCTGCGGAGGTCGGGGCTTTATTTCTCCAACAAGGGAACTTCCAAGGTCAGTAAAACAAAATGACTCATCTACACAATACTGTCTGCATTTTATGGCCCTGATCAGACGGAGCGCGCTTTACAGATGGAAAACACGGTGCGCACCGCACTGCCTTTTTGTTGCCCAATCAGAGCATTTTTTGCAATTTGCTGCATCTTTTTATGGTATGTGTCGCTTGGCAACCACCAAATGAGTGCTAACGTTACCTCGTTAGAAACCATGCACTGTACGCGACCTAAATAGTTTGAATTAACGAAAACAACTTACCCAAAATCGCAAGTATTACACTAATCTCCTGCTGTTTTCTGTTCAAATCATGGTAAGTTGGTAAAGTCATAAAGCTCAGGATATTCCAGCAAAAGTGACCACAATGAGAAAAACCCCTAATAACGTCTGGTGCTTTCCGCTCCAATGGTACATGTCCACAGCTTCCGTCCTTTCCACGCTTCACATTCATCGTCTATGTAAGCAGCCGTGCAATGCATTCTGGTAGCATGGCGGCACGTTTCGAGAGATGTGGCGTCACGTTGATCGCTCCTCATTTGCATAACGTTAAGGGCTAGGCCACTTTGGGCAAATCACGGGCGTCCGACGCGACTCGCCGCCTCTGGAAACTCCCAAGAAACTTTTAAACTAACGCATGTCGATCCAAAATAAAGATAGATTCAGCAACTGCTTGGCTTATTTCTCGCCTCAAATGTTTTCAGAAACACATGTTGGGTGAACTGTCTTCGTAATATAAGAGAAGAAAGTTTCCAAATGAGCCGCCATGTTGGTTCCAGTTTGAAAGCTGGGAGCAGCAGCCCATGAGGGAAAGCGTTCGTCCAATCAGGTACCTCGTGCCTTGTGTCTAGTGGCAGCCCGTCAAGCTACCAATGCGAGGCGATCCCTTGCGATAAAAAACTCCCCTGTGAACATGTACCAGGAGTTGAATTTTTTTTACAACTCAAGGCGTCCAGGGCGCTCCTGTAGAAACGCGAGGCGTACAGAGCGGATAAACGAGAGGCACAAAAGCAGCGCGCAAAACGCTTCACTCTCATTGAAAACAATTACGAAAAGCCGCCCCAGGCTGCTAAAACACGCTCCGTCTGATCTGATCATATGAAATTCAGATTTCATGGGTTATTTGTTGCATACAATTAAAACCATTCTGTTACATGCAATCCTATTTTAATGTGTGTTGGTCCGTCATCCTTGCCTGCATTAAATGCAATATTCATTAGTTAGCAGTGTAAAATCATGATAAAAAAAAAAATGCATGGTACCAATTGGAAAATTCTAATTCTTGGCTTAAGCTATGAAGATGCAGCCCAGTCCTGCATTGGTACACTATGGGGTCACCGGTTCATCCTCTGTATACATCTCACTCATGCTGCGAGAGGGCAGTGGAACAGGTTGAGCTTGATTTTCCTTAGGTCAGCTGGCACACCATCCAGGCAGAAACAGGACTCTCAAAGCTGCTGACAAGTGAAGCTTATACCTGGGCACTCGCCGTGCCAACACAACCACTTCTCAACTGCCTTCATTTCCTCCAACAGTAGAGCTTTTGTTGTCGGGTGCGGGGAGGCTTTGGTATGGCGCCCACTTTTTACTCCAGCAGGTTTACCATTCATCTGTGGTCGGACACATTACTAGTCAGTCAGCACAGACGCTAACGGCTGTGGCATTACTTTAAATAAGGAAGTGGGACCGCTGCGTCACATGAAAGCAGAACAATGGGAATCTTTGTGCTTTTTTTTCTTTTTTTGGATATTTATCTTTGGCACAATGTGGGTGTTCTCTGTCATGCATTTATAGGTCAACCACACCCAGAATGACTGATAGCACTGTTATTTATTGATACATATGCATTGTTTGAAATCTAAATGTGGTCCACCTCTGACCTAAATGAGCTCTTATGTTCCTTCTAGGGCCATCAATCGATTAAAATATTTAATCGGATTAATCGCATGATTGTCCATAGTTAATCGTAATTAATCGCACATTTTGTATCTGTTCAAAATATACCTTAAAGGGAGATTTGTCAAGTATTTAATACTCTTATCAACATGGGAGTGGGCAAATAGGCTTGCTTTATGCAAATGTATGGATATATTTATTATTGGAAACTAATTAACACAAAACAATTAAAAATATTGTCCAGAAACCCTCACAGGTACTGCATTTAGCATAAAAAATATGCTCAAATGATAACATGGCAAACTCAAGCCCAACAGGCAACAACAGCTGTCAGTGTGTCAGTGTGCTGACTTGACTGTGACTTGCCCCAAACTGCATGTGATTATCATAAAGTGGGCATGTCTGTAATATGGTTATTTTTTAATGGGTCACAGACATTCATCCATTCTAAACAGTAGCCTGCATTTTAACCTTGTTTTTTAATCTTGGCTAAAATCTTAACAGGCATTTCTGCCCGAACTATTTTGCGTCGTCTTTACTCATCGGAGCATAATGATCAGATTTCGTCGCCATTTTTGTTGTCAATATTTTTTTCATTTACATTGTCTTTACAATTTAGCCATGAAATAAAAGAATGTCAATGAATACTTATCGTCAATTTTTGTAAGATGAATACAAGACCCCAAACTTTGATTTAATGTTGCATGAAAGTTCATATCTTTACTGTACTTTTGTTTTATTTTGACCTCTCTTTGTTTTACAGGAACCGAGGCATCTCCAGTTCATTGCCGACTTCAGTGACAGCGATGTCTACACATTGTTATCAGCCAAAAAACTACACGGAGCACCTACAGATTACGGCTTCTGTGTCAAGGTACCATCGCTTTCTAGAAATACCAGAAACTGTACAAAAGGAGCCGAAGTAGAGTATTGATCGTCTCTTTGTAACTTCTCTCTCCAGTCCACCAAGTGTAGTTCAGCCCGGGACTTGAAGCTGCTTTGTGCGGATGATGAGCAGACCAGGACCTGCTGGATCACCGCCATGCGCTTGTTAAAGGTTGGCTTGCTGATCGCTAACTGGTGATGTCTAAGTGGAGGAATGCTGAGTCAGCGCTAGAAACAGATTTAGCTTTGGGAGGAGGTCAAGGGAAACTATTGAGTGATGCTGGATTAGCACTCCCACTCTTTATAGAAGCAGCATGTGTTCATTGTCTGGATATCTGATGGATACACTTTAGAGCATTAGTCACTCTCCTGCTGCTCTATAAATAATATACAGTAAAGCGCAACAGACTGGGAGTTATTTGTATCTGCTCCTTTTCATAACTACACTCCAGGTCTACTGGAAGTATTTTAAAGTTAACATGTAAGAAATATTTGGGATTAGAATTTAAAAAACTGACATTGTTCTGTGTTTCAGTATGGGATGGAACTGTACCAAAACTTCATTCAGCCACACCAGAAACAAAAAGCTTCACCAATGGTAAGCCGAAGCTCTTATTTTGATGTCATGTCTTTCACTTCAAAATGCCTTAAAAGGAACAGTGTGTAACAATTAGGGGCTTCTATTGGCAGAAATGGAATATAATATTAATAACTATGTTTTCATTAGTGTATCACCTGAAACTAAGAATTGTTGTGTTTTCGTTACCCTAGAATGAGCCCTTCATATCTTCATAGGGAGCAGGTCCTCTACCCGGAGTCCGCCATGTCGGTCCGCCATGTTTCTACAGTAGCGCAGAACGGACAAAACAAATGCTGTTAACTTGTCCTGCTTGGGCCGGTGTCCATAACGTTACTCCCGTTGTCACCGCTCTCTCTCTCTCTCTCTCTCCTTCACCACTCACTTTTCCCACATACACTCTAGGCACTCTACTCTTACAAAAACTGGCGCTAGACAGGGGCATTGGGGGGGTCTCTCTCTCTCTCTCTCTCTCTCTCTCTCTCTCTCTCTCTCTCTCTCTCTCTCTCTCTCTCTCTCTCTCTCTCTCTCTCTCTCTCTCTCTCTCTCTCTCTCTCTCTCTCTCTCTCTCTCTCTCTCTCTCTCTCTCTCTCTCTCTCTCTCT
>CAKALG010016475.1:0-10613 GCA_916700815.1 Helicolenus hilgendorfi
TTCTCTAGAAAAGCAACATTTTATCCCTTTTACTCCCAGTATACTTTGACTTCTTCTGCCTGTTTGGCACACTATTGTGTGTTACCGGGGTCAAATAACATGATGCTACAAGACATTAAGGGTCAGATTCTTAAATCATAAGTCCTTTGCTTTGGCCGGTTGCATCTAGTCTATCCAGACGAGATGAAATACTGGACCTGACTGCATCCACTGGTTCTACTGTCCTACCTCACCTCACATCAAACTCGTAGTGGCCGACCATAGCCAGGCCAAGAGATCTGGTTCGATTGGGGAAAAGATAGGTTGTAGGTTTTTCAAGCAAATTTGTCAGTGAGATTCTCTGGGCTTCTTTGTCTGATGGGCTTTCAGCCACAACCTCCTATCATTCCTTCAATTTTGAGTGTGTAGATGCACACACAAACACACATAGACTGTGCCACATAGGCTATGTGTCCCATTGGCGCTCTGAATTCCAGTCCAGACAGGGAGGAAGTCTTCTAATCAGTTGCTGTGACCCTCATCTGCTCCGGCCTGTTCTGTCCCGCTTGTGCCTTCCATGTGAACCCTCTCAATCCAGTATAGGGCTGGTCCACTTTACAAGCCCATAGCCTTTTCCCAGCATGAGCTGTTGTGTAGAGCTTTGTGTGTTGACCCTTAAATGGGTGCACATCCTGGAGAAGACTGAATCCCCTTTGTGAACTCATCCGCAGGGGTCAGATTCAGCCTGGCAAGCTGCGAAACCAAACACAGAGGAGCCAGCTTGTTGTGTATGGGCTGTTTGTAGACTGTTCACCTCTAAAGGGGATGTGACCCTGGAAGTGGAGGGGTGACGGACTGGCTGGAATACCAATCACAAGCCTTCTCTTTCAAACAAAGCCATCAGAACTTCTTATCAGATTGACAAACTTAATTGTGTTGAAATGGCAAAGTTTGTTTCTGTCAATTCATCCTCAGCTTGTTTTTTTGTTCTGAAATGAGGGACTTTGCAGAGGGACAAAAGAGTTACACGTGTCTCCGAAGTAGCCGAGCAGCTGCGGAGGTTTCTGTGATGTCACATCAACGGCTTTGTGAGTCACACTGCAGAGGGAGAAGCGTCATTACTGTACCCACCACATCCAGGTGTGTTGGGTGAATCATCGGAGCTGAAAAGAAAAGAGAAAAACATTATGTTGAATTAATTCCCATGCAACCTCATACAGCTGCTCATGCTGCGCTAATCGTTTCCTTGTCCTTTAGACTCGGCAGAACTTTCCTTAACCTTTTCAGTGTTAGTGGTAACATGCACTTTTGACTGGTGATTTGACGTATAGATCACATCAGCCCCGTTGCCCTTGGTGCTTCAGTGGCTTCACGGTCCAGACTGTGCTGAGAAGCAGCTGTCGTTTGGTGTTGCAGCTTTGTGCGAAGAAGAAGAAGAGAGGAAGTAAAAGGGTCAGTCTTGAACTTTGGCAGAGACCGCGCCAGCTCTTTCACAATGCCTTGGAAACTGAACACTGTCTGTGACATTTACTGTCTGTGGTGGAGTGGAGCCGCTTTCATTGCCATGAATGGAAATGAACACAAACGGAAATCAACTGGAAGAGCAGGTTATATTCGATACAATGATATGTTTCCGCATACACGACGTGAGCTTTTTGTCTGCGGCAGTGTCAGTTAACGCCTTTTTCAGAGTGTTGTTGACAGTAAACCTGTATATAAACCTGCGGATCTATATTTGCTTCACAAAGACTACAATCATCTTGTCACTGAAGGTGCATTCACTCACTGCAGGGCACTACTGCTTCCATTTGATTGTAGTTTAGTATCACAAGCAGGGCTGTAGCTACGATTTTAGAAGGTCAAGGAGTACAAGCCACCACATTTTTTGTTTTGCATACACTTTTATTTCTAGTCAGGGAATAGTTAATCCTGTTTGGTTTGTCTACATAGTGAAAAGTCTAAAAAATACTGGAGTTAGTCGATACAACATGTGTTACGTTTAGGTTTCTAAAACTTTCAAATCCCACAAAAAACACAGGGAGAGATCAGTGAAGGAACTGAGTCTGAATGGAGTTTTAAGTCAGTATTAAAATATACATTATAAGTAAATCTTATAGCTTACTGTACCTAGTTTGTGGTGTCTTTATTCTGAATTTGTGGCATCCTACAATATTTCTTCTTTAGTCAGAGACTTGATTTTATGAATTGTACCTTGTTCTTTTTTATGTAATCTCATTATTACTTGACGCTTTGGAGATATTGTCCTTGTTACATTAATGCCAATGAAGCGTTTTGAATTGAATTGACACTTAATGCGAGGTATAAGCTGAACGTTTTTGGCATCATTGGGCACAAATTCCATAATAACCTTTCAGCATATTGTAATTCAAGTGTTTAGTTAGACTTCTGCACCTCTTCATGCCCGTGACATTTCAGAGAGAGAGAGTATTCCTATTATTTTTCGTAGTTAAACGTTCGTGCAGTCTTGTCTATTTTCACAAGCTACACTACCCAGCTGGTCGGAACACAATAAGGTCCTCAGCTGCCTAAAACAGTCTAAAACAGAGCAGCTTTGTGTGCAGTAGTTTAGGGTCATCTCTGTCCGTTCTGCTGGGCGACACTGACCCAGTCTAGTATTCTGTGTCCCACATAGTCTTTGTCTCACATGGGGACACCATCAAGACTGTGCGTCTCTTTAGTTCAAATGAAGCACCCCGGTTCGTGCAGAGGTCAACGTAACATTGGTTATGGTGACATGGGGGTTTGTTGAGGACGGGTGGCGGCAGCTGCCATCTTCCAAAAAAAGGCACCTTTCCTTAAGACAATGGCTCTTTGTAGAAGCTGAAACGGCTCCACCTTTAAAGCCTACCTGTCCAGTAACACCTGTAATTGGTGTGGTGGGACCTTGGGGGTCATTGGTAATTAAAACTGAGCTGAGCTGTGATGATAGCACCTGTGGAGTGAGCCGTGTTTTTACTCCCTTCGAGATTGGACTGATGTAATTTTGCAGAAGGAGATTCCTCCATGGGGTTTTTAGATGCTAAAATTGTTTTGCTTACAAGTTGCGTAATGTGAAGTTTTGCAAAATGACTGTTTTGTTAAAAAATTGGGGACATTTTGTTCCCTGCGTTTGTTATGTGAAAACACCTGAAGGGGAAAAACTGTAGGCTGGGAAAAAAAAAAAAACTGCACATCTTCAGTCTGTTCATTGTCTTTTATGTATTCTCGCTGCGTGCTGTCTATGTGGGTGGAAGCTTTTCCTGCACCTTCCTTTCGTCTGCTGGGTGCTCCTTCCTCCTCCTCCTCACCAACTTACAACTCTCAGGAGTGTCATCATCACTCCTCTCCTGTAACTTCACATCCGAGCGAGAAGAAAAAAAGGACATATTCACACCCATGTGTTATGTTCATGAGCTAGTTCCCGAAAGAAAAGCAATGCCTCTTCTTTTTCATACATGATATTACCGTAGAAACTACAGTTCCTGCCAATGTGCAGGACATCATTGCTCTTTTATTGAAAGAATTGAAGTTGTTGCGGACAAATGCTCGCCGCCAGGGTGAATCCAACCTCGAGATGTTTGTGTAGCGCCGTGTCCTCCGCTTGTGTTTGCCAGCATGGACGTGCATAAGTACATGCGAATGATACTGTATCCCGTCATGCATGTAAATGGAGATATTGTTTAGTTGTTCAGTGTGTTCGCCTGAAGGGGAAAACTGGAATACTGTACCAGTCAACTGTGAATATTGAAGACACTGAGAAATAGAGAGGAGGATGGAGGTAAGAGTGGCATGAACGAAGGCATAAAAAAATACACCTGCAACCTAGACAGTCCTGCTGATGCTCCAACAGTATGAATATGCTAATAGGAATTACACCATGCAGTCGCAAGCTCCCATGTGTGGATGTTGACTATACCATGTTGTGCATAACAAGAGAATTTGCAAACAGTAAAAACCGTGTCAGACCTCCGCGAATTCAGAATCTGTCGCCCCAGTCAGCTGAGACGGATATAAAAGCTGTCATGGAGGTATATGGAAATGATTTATTTCTTGAGGAAAGAAAAAAATCTGAAGTGTCTTCCACCAAATGCCATTTAGACACAGTCTTTACAGAAGTACAGGAGGGTGCACAGTTTCACAACATCCCGTACTGTGCTTATAAAATGCCCCATGAGGCGTGCATTGAGGTCCTCCAGATGCTGCCAGTTCACCACAGACCCTCCAGTGGCATTTGGCTCTTTCGAGGCTTAATAATGAAGCTAATGACTGTCACTAGTGTTGGATTAAACCCTGCCCCGGCAGCCTGGGGGCTCAGGTGTACTGGCTGTAATTAACACATGGTAATTAATTTACTGAGGAGCTGGAAGAGGATAAGGGTGCCCCAGAGGTTAAAAAAAAAAGCACTTGTTACAGCAGATGGAGTGAGCTATGTCACAGTGCTCGACTGTGAGTCAGACGAAAAAGGGATGCCTTCAAATTTCCAGGCAGCCGAATCCTTTTTAAACCTTTAACGTGGCTTGCGGTGTATCCAATCCTCTGTGTCATCCGTGTGAGAAGTCACCGCCGCGACTTTGCATTCACAGAAATTTCGACTGAGAAGTTTTTCCAAATTTGTTCGGTCAGCCTCTGCTGAAAGATTTTTGATATTGAATGCGGTCATAGTCTGTGGCGATTACATCTCGAAAAGTAATTGTGTTCAGTCCCAAAAGACAGTATGTCTTCCGTACAATGCATTTTGTTAAATCTGATACTCATAGAGAATTATGCCTCATTGCGGTCACATGAAGCGTGAAATTATCTCGCCCCCGCTGGCAGGTTTTGTGAAAAAAAAACAAGCTGCTCTTTCTAAGACTCAATTCAAGTCGAAATTACTTGTTGGCGCTGACATCATTTGC
Source organism: Helicolenus hilgendorfi (assembly GCA_916700815.1). Classification (NCBI taxonomy): domain Eukaryota; kingdom Metazoa; phylum Chordata; class Actinopteri; order Perciformes; family Sebastidae; genus Helicolenus; species Helicolenus hilgendorfi. The sequence continues at coordinate 4,875 of CAKALG010016475.1, forward strand.
AGCGATGCTACCTTTCTTCTTGCTTAGAGATCCCATGATGAGCAGCTGGATGCCGTTATGACCTTGCTCCACTGTGGACCTGCCCTATCTTCAGGTCACAATGATAACCTTTGAATACGACAAGAGAGTCAAAGGTTATCTCCAATTTAGTGGCTTCTCTTCCTCTACTCCATAACCTGACTTCAGAGATTTGTGTGTGTTCGTAGGCGGGAATCGATGGGTTAGCCAGGCGGTGAATTAACCAGATAATGCAGTGAATATTTCAATAGATGAGAAGCTATATAGAGAACTATTAAACTGGATTCACTCGCAAACTCAATCCACAGAGAGCCATTAAAGTCTGAGCTCTCTACAGCTTTCCTGCAGTCATACAGGCCGGGTGTCTCTGTTCAGTCTACCATATATCGCTCTCGCTTTCTATCTCTTCCTCCGCCCTTTCTATTTTTCCTCTGAACCCTCCTTCCTCTCCCTCTGTTTTGCTTCTTTTCATTCCTCCACCTCCACAGTGACTCTCCTCTCCACTTTAGCTCTTTTCCAACTCAGAATCTCTTTGCTGCTTTAACTCTTTCTTTATCCTCGTGGGTCCTTCTCCTATTTTCTGTTTTTATGTTTGTGTCACTATTAGTGTTGGGGCAGTTGTGGCGCTGCAAGTATAGTGGCATTACTAGTTTCTCAGTAGCATGGTGGTAGCAGCGCTGCTTTCTGAATTAAATAGTTTTTCAGTAATTTAGCTCTTTTATTGATCCGGTAGTGAGGTATAGCGTCCACATAAGCAACATTTCCCCCCAGAAAGTCTCGCCTCCCACCTCATTCACCGACCAGGAGCTGCACATGCGGTCGCTCAGGCACGCAACACGCTACTAAATAAAACAAAAAATGCTGGTAAGCAGCACAGTCTTGCTTGTCTAAATAAATAAATAAATAAACATCTAGTGTTAAAGGAGGATGTATTGATTGATTACATTACGATGCCTTCAAGCTCTATTCAGTAAAGATATCTGGAAAAGGTGAATTATAACATCATGATGTGCTTAGATGCAATCTCTAGTAAGTAAAATGTAGTTTTAGCTTGAAAATTTGAATCAATATTTGAAGATGTTTTCACTTAAAACTTAAAAACCCCTTAAACTTAAAGAAATAGCACATTATTTTTATCGTCACGTACAATCGTACACAACACAACGTAGTGAAATTCGAATTCTGCATTAGGAGCAGTGGGCAAGAGATGAGAAGAAAGATGAAAAGCACACTGTGAGGATGTGGAAATATATCACATAATTAACTATATGCCAATATTAAATTAATTCCATGCTTTGAAGGCAGAAAAATTGCGCTTCCAATGAATATTAGGTTAGAAAATACAGCATTTGCCCCATTTAAACCACGCCCACTTCCGAATACAGTCAGAGACAGATCATTTTGTTGGTTGAACAGACACTGATACGGATAATGATGTCTCTGCACACCTCTACGCTCTAACCCCTGAGCCACAGCCACCCCGAGACCATAGAGTAGATCAAATAGCGCAATGACACAGTTACTTCCTCTGACACCAATTATGAGAAGTTCTTCCTCCATTGGGATTAAGGTCAAAGTAGCAGTTGACATTGTCAGATCTTTAATTCTCAGATCTCCATAGCACCTTGAGACATGAGCGGATTCAAAGAGTTTGAGGAATGCATAATGCCTGAATGATTTCTTTTTTCTAGTCCTGTAGCTTCAACTCCACATCAACCATCTAACCTTAAGAGCTGCCCAGTGACATGCACACTCTTTATACTGTTGATAATGCAATTATAATGTCTTAAATATTAAATGGTCTTGGGGAATACCACTGCATATGTGAGTAAAGGCTAAGTTTGAAAAGTGAAATAAATCTGGAGGTGTAGAGTTAGAAAGAAGTGATCTTACTGGACCAGACCATTAGCACACCTCTGATTGAACCGTCTGCGATTTGCATTGTGGGTAATGTAGGCACCAGTTTTTGACAAGGAAGAAGAATGTATGGGGAAAAAAAGGACAATATCTCTGGTTCTGCCACATCAATTTTTAGCCCTGTCCATCATGTGTGGGCTGGTGTTTTGGAGCTGTTCTAAAACATGTTAAAATCTGTTTAGCGACAACAACTGTCACATCAAATTTATGACTTCATTCATTAAGCTGACATCCCCCTCAGGGCCTCCTACTGTTGGACTTGCCAAACCTTTCTTTGGTAAATGCTGGTTTTGGCTATGGTTCTGCCTCCAAGGTGTTTTTTGTGTTGCATCAGGGCAGCCAGCCAGCGAACCGTTTCTTTCCGCGTTATTTATTTAATGCTTACAATCAAGTCGAATAATATGGCTTAACCTACCATCGTGGGTAATTAAGTGCTCTGATTGTCTTTGTGTCTTTGGCGCGTTTCTTGAACAATACAGCGCTACTACCCCTTTACAAAAGCATAATACTTTGGGTGTTCATCAAAGCACAAGCTGCCAAAATCATCCTCAAAGCTGAAAAACATCCATTCTCCAGGGGAAGCCTTGGCAGGTGGCAGTGGTCCAACCCTACAGAGCCTGAAGGAACAGCACATCCTGGGTATATGGAGGTAGCTGCCAGCTCGCTCTGTCTCTGTCTGTCTGTAGCAACTCCTGAAGCCTTGAATAGGTAACCGTGATTATTACACAGTGAGTGACTAGTCATTTTGTCTTTTTATACCACTGTTTTTTTAAACAGTATACACATATTTTGGAGTAGCTCACTTAATCCATCAAAGGTCAAAGGCGCATCCAAGAAAACAATAGATTGACAATGGATAATTGTCAATAGATAAATGTATTGTGCGTTCCTTTATCTTGTAGTGTTAACAACAATGTAGCCTAACAAATCTGAACAATCTGTCACCTATATTTTGTGTTTGATCAATTAATTGTTTAGTCCACAAAATAAAAAATAATCCCAGATGTCTTGAAATGCTTGTGCTGTCCAACCAACAGTCCAAAACCCCCCAAAGATATTCAGTTTACGTTATTGTAAAACAGGGGGAAGCAGCAAATCCTCACATTTGAGAAGTTGGAACCAGCAAATATTGGTTCTTGATAAATGACTTATAAAAGGAACTTACAAACAAAAACAATTATCTGATGATCATAGATGTTCTTTAGGGTCGGGGGTTAGTCTTCTGTCAATCAATTGAATCATCGTTTCAGCGCTAGAAAAATGTTAAAGTTAGTTGAACAACTACAGCCTGACCTTGAACAGATCTTGATTTTGAGTCCAACTGCTTTGTTTAAGTAACGAGCCACATTTTCATTATTGTGAACATGTTTTGTCAGATCACTACCTTCTTGTTCATCTTTATAATACGCTAATGCTACAGTATGTCCTGTCTGATCCAAAATGGCAGAAGGAAGGCACATAGCACTGATGAACACCCGCTTTGGGACCCAAAAAGCTTCTTTAACTGCCAACTCATTCATCTTCCAAAACATAGACAATCTGCACTACTGCCAACTAGCTCACTTCCTGCTCGGGGCTGCTTGGCTTTGATTGCTGTCTTTTCCTCCCAGTTGTCTTTTCCCGCTGCAGTCTGCCCAGAGCAAGAATATCTATGATCCTCAATCTGTCTTTTGCTGCATCTTTGGGACGTTTGCCTATTATGTCTAGACTCTAGGAGGGACGGTGATATGGCTTCTATTGTCGGTGCGACACAAAAGGGGTTGATAGTGACGTGTCTTGGGTGATAAGTGTCTAATAATGTCCTGTTCAACACAATCTGCGTTTGGTGATTGAATCCCTCAAGCAGGGATCAAACTGTTGAACGACCGAGTTTGTGCAACTCGGCATCGCACAGTAGGCTGGCGGTCAGAGGGATGTGATCATTTCCACTCAGCTGTCCTGTTTATTGCCTCCTCCACTCCCACTTTCTGCGGTTACACTGCTTTCTTGGATTACCGTGGTGACTCCAAACCACACATAGCAAGAGGCGGTTCTGGGGGGGAGTCCTAAACCTAAAGGCATTCTGGGTATGTGGCACTGAACGGTCTGAAGGGGCGTGAGACTCAGCAGCTGTCCTCCCTTCGCACAATGCTTCACCTGGTGCCGTCCCATGACGTTGAAAAACAGACACCGGAATACAACCCAACACATAACATACATTTCACTTTACATCATGGGGAGGTGGGACAGATGGTTAAAAGATCCCATACTGGGAGGAGGATTGATTGTTTTTCAGGGAGAGAGGGGGTGTGTGGGAGAGTGATTAATATATCACGTAAAGCTAAGTTATTGATAGTGGAAGAGCCTGATGTATGCTCTCCTGTATGTGCTTCAAACAGGGCATAATCTTCCTCTGCCTTACAGAATGGTGTTGATGAGGAATGTAGCATAACACACTGAAATGTGGTTGAAATATCTGAAATATTGCAGGTCAGTAAAGACGATGTGTTTTAAGCTCAGCGCTCTTCCTCAGGCAGCGTTCAGTATTTATTGATTTCTGCACATGAGAAGCTGTAAAACATTTCTGCAAGCAAAGTTCTTTTAATGTTCTTGAAGAAGATCAAAGATTAAGCAATAGTGGTTTCAGTGTCATCCCAGATGTTTTTCTGGATGAACCGCTGAATCATGTGTTTGGAAGTTCTGTCGTAGTCAAGTCTAGGGATGTTAATAATGAGCCGTTTAACCGTTAACCGACATTAAGCATTTTAACCGATTAACTCTATTGGTTAAAACGGTTAATAATCGGTTAATCGGTCATGATGATGATGATGATGATGATGATGATGATAGAAACTATGGATACACAGGATATTAAAAACGATTACCATAGCAAGATTTTTGCATGTTTTATCCAATTTCTTATGAATTGTGGTTGCATTAAATGATTGCTTACAATTTTTGGAAGGAAACCATACTTTTAGTTGCAAAGAGGGTTCGGTATTGTAAAGACATAGTCTTCAGTGTCAAACGAACCAAATTGTCCATCTTTAGGCTTCAATTTTATAGTAACTATGAAAAGATGATATCGTAACCAACAGAGTGACAGACAGGGATTTCCACCAATCACAGAGCTCTCGGGCAGTCGAGCATCAATATGTATTAACATCGTGTTTTTCTAGGAACTCGTCCCACGACGAGCTCTGACATTTACCAGCATTAAAGAGCCCAGAAGAACACTGTGGTTTGTGGGAAAGCAGTCTTGCATACAGTCTCACATTCATGCTCGACGTGCTAATGTACCCAGACAGTGTGTGCATCAAGGTGTGGGGTTGGAGTGCCAAGGCTGCGTCGTGTTCAGCTGGCTGAACAACAGAGGTGTTGATGTGAGGCGGCCGCAGGAAGTGGAGTATCTGGATATTGTGTGTGTGTGTAAACTGGGATATTAAAAGAATGGCATCTGTTAAACAATGTATGTGGATGTGACATGCCTGCATAGATATGTGTGGGAATTTGATAGCAGCTGCTTCTAAGCCAGTAGTCACATTGAGGACATTACACCGGACATTTTACAAGAAAAGATGATTCCTAATTGATGATGATTCCAAAATCCTAATCAACTGCAGTCGATATGGCAATAAATTATCAAATTGAATCTTGAATGAATGACGCTCAATATATGCAGAGCGCTTACTTTGACCTTTAACGTTGGATGTCTGGTTGCATGTCTGGCCTTTCCAGTGAAGCTTTTGCTACACGGCAGCAGGTATCCACCTGGTACCGGGGGCTCAGAGGGTGAAGAGCAGGTCATCCACCAATCGAAAGGTC
>CAKALG010016476.1:0-13258 GCA_916700815.1 Helicolenus hilgendorfi
GTTGGCAGGATGTGTGCTGGCAGCATCCCCGTCTGACACCACTACAGTTGGTCCCCTCTGGATATCCTTCGCACCCCCTGCTCTCCTGCTCCTCAACCTGCCCTCCCTCCTGCTCCTCTCTTCCGGCCTTCTTCCCACTTTTCATCTTTCTCCTGATTCTGCATGTTTGAGTTTTTTTCGAAGGCCAGCACTGAGATTTTCAAGACTAAAAGATGTCCAATATTTTGCTTGGTTATAGCTGGCATTTAAATGAAAAATTAATTCGCAAAAAAATATATAACTGAACAATAAAATAATGAAACACAGTCTGCACAGAAAATAAAACTTTATTGCCGACTGTTTTCAGGCTGCTTTGGTCAGAGAGGAACTGCCATCATATTGCCAGCGGATGCCAATATATGATATAATAAAAAAGCAATAACTGCCCAGTGTGACTGCAGATCATATATCTCCGTATAACTATAACCAGATCTGCACTATAGACAATCCCTCCCTGTCTTTGGCTCTGTTTGGGAGCAACCAAAAAAGTTTCCATGAAGCCTCCTTGAAAATTTCCTGTTCGACTGGAACAGATTTTCTATCAACATTACGAGGAAAACCTCATATCTGCAGAATTAAGACACAGTTTTCAGATTAAAAGTCTTTTTTATTCTTATTTAATGAATAGTTTCTTTAAGTAATTTGATAAGCCTGCAGAATTAAGCTGATATAATACCATCAGTGGAAGTTTAAAAAATTAACAGAAGTGGTTTTTCTACACGGCAACAGCGAGTTCCTCCTTCCCCTCCGTCAGCCCTCCCTCGCCTCTGACGTCTTTGTTCCCTCATCTGTTCTACATTCAGGACAGTAGTCAGCCTGCTTCTCTGAGTGGTTTCTTTATTTACCATAGGAAGCCTGAGACGGCAGCGGACAGGAGGTTCTGGATAGATCAGCCCCGGGCGAACAGGAATACACTTTGTTCCATAGGTGTGTGTTGTGTTTGTAAGGAGGGGGAGGACATAGGGAAAGAATAGAGGGAGGAGGGGAGGGTCTAAAACCACTAAAACTCCACCAAACAGCACATCTGTGCAAAAGTGAACTCAAAATGTACCGTGAAGGCGCATTCTTTCTTTGCTCTGTTCCTTCTTTAAGTTGCTCCGACTCCCCCAACCTCCCCCCTTCTGGAGCACTTACTAACTAACCCTCCCTCCCTCAAGACACCCCCATCCCTCCCCTGTCCCTCCTCCCTCCCTCTGTGCCTCTCTGTGGCAGATGGGCACTGTGTGTGACAGCAGGGTCATCAGGTCACATCCACATGGGGTAGGGCTCCCCTTTTGTGTGTGTGTGTAATTTGACCTTTTGCACGCACACATGTAATTGTGTGTGTGTGTGTATGCGGGTACATGTGTGTGTGTGTGTGTGTTTGCAAGTACGCATATTTTTGGGGCACTTTTTAAAATGTGTTTGTCCTTCTTATGTGTGTTGATTCATAAATTGTGTGTGTGTCACTGTATCTGTGGCGACTACTGTGAGTGTGCATATATCTAACTGTGTGTGTGTGTGTGTAACGGGTTATCCAGTGCAGCCACGTACAAAGAAATCAAGGAAATTTGTTTTGTAACCCCGAAATGGTTCATAACCTTAAGCAGCCCCTTTTAACCTCACGCACACACACACACATTCACAGGCACACACACACTCCCCCGCCGTGCCTCCAGTCTCAGACATGACATGCGTGACTGTGTCTCTGTGGCACAGTCACGCATGTTTTCGTGAGCGTCTGAGCATGTGTGCGTCTGAGTGTGTGTGTGGGTGAGAGAGAGAGAGAGGGACGCAGACTGCATGGATGAGAGTATTTATATGCGTGAGTGTGTGTGACGGAGTGTTTGTGTGTGTGTGTGTGAGCGCCATTGTGTATGAGACAGAAGCCTGAGGGCATGCTCATCAGCAGAGAGACATAGATTTGCATAATGAAATTCCCCCTATCGCACCGCCGCAGAGGACACAATAAAACAAGACCCTTAACAAACCCCTTTAAACACCTAGGTGCATGCGACAAAAGCGCACACACATACGCACGCACTTATCCTTTAGACCTCCGATTGTGCGTCGAGCCTCGCGAGAGGCTTTGAAAGTTTGCGACTATAGGTGCCGTTGCTCTTGTTGTTGTGTGTCCATTCTCCTCTGCAAACAATAACAACAATGCTATTCTGCTTTGCACTTCTTCTCCACAACTGTATGTGAAGTGAATAGCCTTTGTGAAACACGTGGAATCGGGAGCACATCCAACTTTTCGTGACTAAATAGAAAAAATCTCTTCAGTGTGACCCGGGTCATTCAGTGGAAGAATCTGCTCTCGAATGAGCGTCATGTGAGCGCCGCAGTCATGTGTGTGTGTGAGAGAGAGTATGTGCTTCCGTGCGCCACGCTGCTATCAGTGTATCTGTCAGGCGAGATGATAAAGGCAACCGGGGACCTTCACATGTGCACGCCTGGCAGACAGGAAATCTCCCATCACCACTGTTCTCTGCCCGCCTGCCTGTCTGAATGTAATGTGGTACACGCTTCAACTGCAGAGTGAGGAAGAGAGAGAGACGGGGGGAGAAGGGGTGGCCGAGGTGGGGAGGAACTGGTCGATAGAGGAGGGCACAGAATGAAGGAGGAGAAGGAGAAATCAGTTGTTTTGGACGCGAATCATTTTTCCTCCAAAGGACACCGGCAGCTGTTGCGTGTAATGGTGAGGAGGGAGGGAGGGAGAGAAGAGAGAATGGGGGAGACGGGGATGCCGTGAAAGCACTGGGGAGGAAAAGCATCCTTTAGCTATTATGGAGTGAACCTAAAGGGAGTAGGAGCGTGTGTGTGTGTGTGTGTGTGTGTGTGTGCAGGGGAGGGGGTGAGGGCTGATCTATACAGAGACCACCTGTTTCATCAGAGGAAAAAACAAAAACATAGATTGAGCATGTCGGCAAACAAGGACAGAAGCGGCGGAGGATTTCACAGGTCTTAAGGATGTTATTCCTCGCCGTGCTCGTAGACAGCATTTAGCTACTGCTGGCAGCAGCTCTGTTGAATGAGGCCTTCCGTACTCCGCTCAGCTGGCATTTCCCAGCGCCGTAAAAACAGCGCTTTTCCCAAAATGCTCTCCACAGCAAATACATTCATATTGTAGGGAGGACAAAAACACTCATGTATATGGCTCTAAACGTTCACAGACATGAGCACCATAGACTGTATATAAGAAGTGGACGTAGTCACCGTGACGTCACCCATTGGTTCGTGGACTGCCTTTTTGAAGCCTTTTGGCCGTCGCCATCTTGGTTTTTTGCAACCAGACGTGACACAAGAGGGTGGACAACCAAACACTGAATTTCTTGAACTGAAAACACACTGTGAAAGGGTTAAAGTTGTAGGACGAATACACGGACAACTCCCAGACCGGACAACGCCGTGGTAGCGACCTGTCAATCACAAGGTAGCCACGCCTTAAAGAATCCCCTGCTTTATGGTCTATTTGACTCTAAATGGGACCATAATTTACTAAATGAACATCATGCTGTATTGAAGAAGACTTGAAACCAGCGATTGAGACCATAAACTCATGTTTACAATGTTTACTGAGGGAATAAATCAAGTGAGAAGTAGGCTCATTTTCTCATAGACTTCTATACAGGACTTTCACCCAGGAGACGTCTCCCGTTTGAAACGAAAAGTCAACGTTGACTTATTTTAAGTTACGTAAGTACGTGACGTAAAGTACTTACGTCACGTACGTAATGTACAGGGGGGTGGGGCACTGAATATTTCGGACTCTGGGAAAAAACAACCGTGGTCCCAGCAACTTTAGGACATCAATTAAGATCAACATCACTACTATAAATAGATAAATCAACGGTATAAATACAACAATAAGTGCAAAATCAAGCTAAATCAACGCAAATAGGCAACATCGTAAAACACTGGCACAACCAATATCCCCAACATCATTATTATCACAGATCCTCTTCATCAATGCACAACACCAACAACAACACTACCTACTACCTCCTGGCCTGAGTTTCACTGTGACCTGCTTAGGCCCAAAAAATACTTTCCCCCATACACAACCACTACAAAAGAATTTAAAAACAATCACTACAAACACTCCAGAATTACTTTTTCTTAACCATTAGAGCTAATAAAAATAAAAAGGTCTCAAAAAGCCCAGAACCACAAGAGCCTGATGAACTGTGTTTGTGCCCCAAGTGTGCAACTTTTATTGAAATGAATAGGGCACCAACTTGGAACATGGTATGCAGTTCTCTTAATGCATCTGTTGTTTTAATGTGAACGGAGAGCTTTTATAAAAGATGTGATTTTTAACTTCACATATTTTATACAACATATTTGTTTATTTTTCCGGCCTGGTCCTTTCTATCTCTGAATGCATGTATGTCTGACTTGACGATACATTATGGATTTGTAAGATATGTGCTCATGTGCTTTGCATGTAATTCGCTCAAGAAAGTGCATGTGCATAATGAGTCTGGTAACGTGGTAGCATGTACGAACACGTGCTCACTTTACCGCCACGTGTTTCGTTTTTCGTACAAATGTATGTGTGTCTATATATATAAAGCGTCTTCAGGTGTGTCTTTGTATGTAATTATGTAAGTACTTTGTACTTAAGTGTCTGTGTAATGTGTTCATGTGTTTGCATAATGTATTCGATAGCACAACAGCTCCATTCCCCTGCTGCGACTGTGTAGTGTGTGTGTGTACATTTGGACATGTTTGTGTGCATACATACTGTGTGTGTGTGTGTGTGTTTAAGTATGCATATTGTGTACATGTTGGTGCAAAATGTACGAATGTATGTATGTGCAATACAGGCATGTACATCCCTGCATGTGTTCACAGAACATGTGTGTGAGATTCCATGTTATTCCAGCATCAAAGCCAGACCATGTGTGCATGCTGTGCCTTTGGAGATGCTTTATTTCACTGGGTTTTTTCCACATCTCTCTTCCCCATTTAGAGCCACTGGAGTGTTTTTTGACCCCTGTCCATCTCATCCCATCAACGCTGCCCCCATCCCAGAGATAAAATCTCTACCCAGCAGCCAAACTTCTTAACCTGCGCCACTCCACAAAACTCTTCTCCCGCTATTACCAACCACTTACCGCACCTCGCACACCGGCTGGAAAATCAATACTTTCACTGAGTGTGTGTGGTGGGCTCGCCTGTTCTCCCAGTTTGCTTTCAAAGCAAAAAACACCCTATCATTGAACCCCCGTCTCCACTCAACTACCAACACCCCCGCTCTCTTCCGCCCCTGCAACTGTTCAAACACTCACACACACACACTCACCCGCATCCTACAAACAAAGCGCGCTGAACACCTTTGTCTGCAGCCAGCTGCGCGGTGCGTAGTCTGGAAAATGTGCGTAGTTTGAACTCAAGGCACGCACACACACTCGCTCAGATATACTTAATGTGGACTCGGTGAATGTAAAGCGCTAACCGTACTGATGTCATTGGTACAGTGAGGGCCCCCTTTTGGTATGCTGGCCACACACACTCACACACATGTCCCGATGCTGGGCCTTGTGTTCTGTTTCCTTTGGCAACGGAAGTTCAGTATTTAAGAGCGCTGCTAGACAAAACAAATACCCTCCTGCACTCCTCTGTCTCTCTCTCCCTCTCTCCCATCGTCCTCCCTCCGTCTTCCGTATGTCTTTCTCTATCTCATCATCTTCTCTTCTCCTCCGTAGTCCTCTCATCTAGTTTCAGTCTCCATCATTTGTCTTTCTCCTTCCTTGTCTTTCTTATGCCCTCTCTCTGCCCGGTTCGCACACTAACACGGCTCAGTGCCTCCCTGGACACACACCATTCTCCGCGCTTATTGTTCCCACTGACAGCTTTTGTGGTGGGGAGAAAAAGCGACCTCTCCCCCTCCTCCCTCCTCCTTTCTCCCTCCATCTCCCAAATTCACCAACTCCCCCCTTCCTCTCCTCTCCTCTCCTCCCTTCACCCCTCTACTCCCCTTTACCGTAGGCCCTCACCACCACTGGTCCACACATTCCACAGGCGTAAAGGTCAAAGGGTGCAGCTGCCTCAATAAAGAGATGGGGGGAGGGAGAAAGGGGGAGAGATGGAGAGGGAGGCGGGTGACTCATTCACTTTCCTCCCTTTCTGCAGAAAGAGAGTTAGGGTTGGGGGGTATTTTTTGCGGAGGGTGGGGGTTTAGGGGTGGTTGGCTCGTTTTTTGGCTCGTCTCGCAGCGTTTTTAATAGCGCTTGTTGTACCTCTTTCTCACACTCTGTTTACTCTCTTTGGCTGCAGCAGATGTAAACACAAACGGTTGGTTACAGCTATTTACCAGAGAGGATCCTTGGCCGTGTCCGCTTTGTATTTATGGCAACTAACATGCTGGATCTGCTGTTGGCTAGTGGACAAAAGGCTCCACTGCTGGGCTTGTGTTTTTTTTTTTTTAAGAGTTGAATTGATTTGTGGTGTTGAAATTGTCCTTTTTGTGTAATGTCAGATAGCAGCCATGTCATCCACCTCTGATTTGATGAGGTTTTCTATCTGACTGCAACTGCTTAAGAGCCATCTGCAATTTCTATGTTGTCTGTGACTTAATCCCCGAAATACAGGAGTGATATTTACCTATAATTCACTTGTAATTGAATCTCTTTTCTCTCTGGTTGGAGGACTATCTTGGACAAAGAAGCAGATTTTCTCAAAGACTTTGCGAGAGGCTTGGGTGGCCACTTGAAGCTTCATGGAGACGCAGCATGTAACTCACTCTTAGGCCCTTTTTCACGGCAGACATTTTGACTTTTCACAGTAGGAAAAGCAAAGGTGTAAATAATGGTCATGGTCCTGGTTATGTTCATGCTGGCCCACTGTCACACTGTCATGGCTTACTGGGACACTTGAATAGAACAGAACCGTAGTAAATGTTATTAGTAACACCTGTGCTTTTCTTACTGTGACAAAGTCAAAATGTCTGCTGTGAAAAAGGCCTATTGCACTACTGAGCCCTTTTTTATTCAGTATGCTCCGCTCTACCGTCCCCTCCTTGTTGTGTCCATATACATTGTGAAATTGTAATGTTTTGAATTAAACACTTAAATCGTAAAAAAAAAATAGTTGATGAGACTTTTCAATCCCGATAAGCATACCATTTTGGTGATAACACTGCATAAATGTATATTTATGTATATTTTAAGCATAAAATGGCCAGATGTTATGATGAGTGAAGCCCATTTGGAAGTGCCAAAAACTGCAGATCCACAAATGGCCACTTGAGGCTGCCTCCAAAAGAAAGTCAAACCCCATAGACAGCCATGTTAAAATGCCAAAATTTACGACAGAAACAAACATGTTTCCAGTCCGGTTTGGTCTCTATAGCGAATATCTCTGTTCATAACAACTGTACTGGGGGTGAATTGTTACATCACTCGCCAGTTTAACTTATATTAAGCATGAATGTATGAAGAGATACTGGATACAGCGTTGGAGGTGGGCTCCCGTTCATTCCTATGAGAGTTGCTCAGTGGCGCATGAAGCCAAAATGGCTCGACTGCCGAGTGACGAAGTATCTATCGCATCTATTGGACCTACAGAGAAGGCGCAGTAGCGTTTCCTTTAACTCCGCCTCCTAGTCCTGGCTCCAGCCGCGGTCTGGGGCTCATTCACATGAACGGAGGAAGGAAAACAACTCTGGATTCGGCCGTTATAAAAATATCCGCTGAGTTACAGACGTCTCTTTCCCAATGTAAGTCTATGGGAAAAAGTATTTTTGGGCCCAATGACATCACGTGACGGACACGGAAGTTGTAGTACCACTGTTTGGCCACTACAAAAATTTGCTTTAATGCCCAGTGCTCTTCCTGGGAGCATGATATTAAGGCTTAAAGTGTCGTCACTGCCAAGATGGCGACGGACGGAGCCACATATGGATGACATCACAGAGACTATGTCCATATTTCATACAGTCTATGATTAACACTGATATTCACACTGGCCTCCAACAACCACAACTGTAACCTATTGTGTGAAATAACCAAGCTTTCTTGTAGTGTGACAGACATTTTAAAAAAACATGGTCCAAAAACTGAAAGGTTGGCCATGCCGTTGCAAGACTGAGATGATGTTCCTGTTTGTGGTGTGTTGGCTCACCTGTAGCTGCAGGACTGGACTCTGTATCCCTCATGCGACGCAATGTCCTTCTACAAAACTGTATGGTGTTGGTGGCTGTTCCGGCTGGTAGGCCTGTTCTGCATTTAGCCGGCCTGTAACCAGTTCAGATTGGGTTTAATGGTTAAAAAGAGTGGATGTCAAAGTTCTTGAACGGTAGAGCAACAAATCAAACTCTTCACCTTAATAAACTCCACATCTCCATCAGTGCTTTCCTAACATCTCCCAGGTGTGTTCCATTACAACTCAGACCCTTCCCCCAAATGCGTGACATCAGTTCTAACCCTCCAGTCTCCTCCTAAACATGCCCTGCTCAACCGAACTACAAGACTTACTGCAACATTAAAGTCCAACAACCAAAAAGGGAAAGGTAAGCAATCTCTCGGTGACGCTAAGGTGCAGGTCATTTGGGATCTATTCCACACTATTTGTCTTAAAGTCTTGCAGAAGCCTTTTTTTTAATTCACTAAAAGTCGCTTTATATTCCTACAGGGACGGATAGTGTGTCTGTGGTCGTTTGAAAATGACACATTAACCTTTCTCATAACCGCCACTCTCGCACAATGATTGATATCTTTAATATCAAAAACACGGTGGGATGCTACTGAAGGTATCTGATTTAATATCTTTTAAAACACCTGGCTGTGGATCACAGTCGTTGTCCAAGGACTGTAAGTTCTAAAAATCAGGGAATGAGCCAGAGAAGTGTGAAGGGAGAGAGAGAGAGAGAGAGGGTTCGACGTTATGAATAAAATTTTACTCTCACGGAGTGCTACTACCTGGAAAAAAGCTAATGGGAGGCTGCCACAGCACAAGTGGTGTGAAATCCTTCTTGATGGATTGAAAAGTGTCTTTAGGGATCCAAAAGCTTGCCTTCTTGAGCATCTCAAAGGGTGTGGTGCTAACCAGGATGACTTTGGCATGATCACATTTAGACTTGACTGAGTGAAAATTAAATCAGATTTCCTTTGAACAGGATTCGCTTTGAACTCTGCCCAGGCATCATTTAGAGAAAGGTCTCATGACACAATTTGATCGTGGAAATGTGTGCGCAGGTAGAAATCCGCCTCCCTGTGGTTAGTGCTAAACTTTGAACTTAACATGAAAAACTTCCCCGGCTCTTCATGCAACCTCTCATCTCGTTATGCGCATACACTTCCTCGCGGCGATGATGATGCATTAAAAGACTTGAAATAGGTGTGACATGCACCAATTGGTATGATGAAAACCGGTCCGTATCTTGCATGTTGCACACGTCTTTTTGCGAAACAGAGCAAAGTCTTTCACTGATAATTAGTTTGGCTTTACAGTGCATAAAGTTCCAGCAAATTCCTATCAAATTCCTGAGATACTTGACATGAAATCCAGTGCAGATACAGAGGGTGATTCTGATAAGGACGTTCTGTCTGCCAGGGAGGTCAGGAGTCAGGTTCTGCTGTACCTAGCTGGTAGAGATCCACGCCCAGAAAGCTTCGCGAGGGCTATCTGCATATTTTTTGCGCTTCACTTGCTTGAACTATAAGTGGAGATGATTTTTTTTCCCCATCTCAGTCTTAGAAATGTATGCAAATCAAGTTGTGGCACAAACAAGCCCTAGAAGACGAGCGCCGCTCATCCAAAAAGCCCCCTTCATCACCAATCGCAAGAGCAAATTGCGTGCTTCAGCTGCTAAGACTAATCCAGCAAGTCTGGCACCCGTACACCCTAAAGCCCCGACGAAGCTGGAGCTTTTTCTGTTCTGATTTGAGATCCTAAGATGGAAAAACCCTTTCCGATGCTACTACAGCTATTTCTCGTGTAGGTTTACAATGACAAGAGTGATTCTGAATGGTCAAAAGGGAATGTATGCCATTTTTGGAGAAATCTGGGCAAGAAATATAGAAATATGGGCGTTTCAAACTGTTGTTTTTTTCCCTTTCATACAGAACGTGAATATAATGTTGCGAAAATGTGACATAAATTTTACCTAGAACAAAGTTTTGGAACTTTCGCACTGTGAATAAAGGCATCAACCAATCCCGTTGTGCGAAACGGGTTGAGTTGCACCCAACAAGGACAACCTTCAATCTTGACAAAGGCAGCGCAGACCAGATCCACATTTTTCGTTCTTACCTTTCACCCTAAAACATATATTATTCGCAGGTGAGTATTTTGTATTTTAATGTCGTTTATCCTTCACGCCCCCAGTGTGTAAAGGCTTTTAGAGGCGTAAGGTCATTAAGCACATTAAGCACAACATTTAATTATAATTTCTTGAGCTATTTTCCTCCAATAATTCAATAAAGGGAGACTTTATGCTTTAATCCATTACATCGCAGAGGGATATATTGCAGTTTTTTATCTGACAGCATATTTATCTGACAGAATAAGGGTTTAATAAATAAAAAAAACAATGAGTTTTTACAATTTAAAACATTGTTAGAGCGAAGGCAGTGTGACAGACAGAATTGTGTTGGCTTCAAAGGATTTTTTTATTTTAATAAAATAGTTTCCAAAAGCTGCTTTATGCTAATGCACACAGTTAGTAACACAAATGTTTATTTTAGTAAATTAAATCTTTAACTACGCTCAATATGCAGTGATTGTTTCATCATTATTTGACTGGCGGTGCCTTTGGGCTTTGTGTCCCTTCATATAAATTTCCGGCTTTGAAAGAGTACAGCAGCAGCGGCGGTGTACGGGGCCGTTAGACCAACTACAAGCTGGAGTACTTCTCACAGGTTTGTGCAATAGTCATGTAACACTGTGAAAGAAAGAATTCACAACGGATGCACATACTGTACGACAATACACTCTGATTTGCTCGTTTCATGCATTTTCTTGGACAAGTGTCTCCAGGCTTCCCGTGTCTTGCTCAAGGACACTTCAGCATGGTATATGTTTACGAACAAAGAACCCACAATCCTTCAGCTGTGGGATTGTTTAACCACGAGACCACCCCGGACGCCAGCAACACAGCTTCTTTGTGAGGAAGAGTATTCCTTCAGCTTCACAATGAACTTGGAATCTAAGACGACTTTTTTTTTTTTTTTTAAATAAATGAGGTTCCTGGTAAAAAACTGGCAGATGAAACAATAGAAGGGTGTTTTGGAAATAAACTTCAGTCGTGACACACCCGCGCAGCAGTATGTGGGGTTTGTTTTGCTGGGTTGCATTGGAATGTCTCGGAGAATGCGGTTTATGTAAAGTCTGCTTGGGTTTGTTTATCTGCTCTGAGTGTATGAGGGTGGAATGTATCTGTGTACAATATCTTGTTGTGCTGGAGTTCTGTATTGTGGAAGAGAAAGTGACGCCTGGAAAAGTACTTCCACAGAGTAATCAGTTACATTAACTGGATCCAAATGGAACCAGTGAGATAATGTACCAGTTTTAAGTGTTATAAACCGATCACTTTCACAGTTACCATTGAAATCGCCAACTAAATTTTCATCCCACTGCAAAAAACGACATTGTGAAGTGCTATCATCTTCTATAACTACAAAAGAAACATAATACTCTTACGTAAATTAGAACAAATTTGTACTACTTTTAGCATTATATTTAGCATTTAGACTAATTTACCATACACTAGGCTAAGCCCACGCCTGTCGAGTTTTCCACTCTTGCATAGCACAGTTTACATAATGGGCAGATTTACAACTCAAAATTCATAATCATTTTTGAAACAGTGGTGCGACTAGCTCGCTCTCGACTCTGTTGCTTGCAGAATGTAACCCGCAAATTGTATAAACTTGCAAAAACATGCAGAAACTCTTGCAAGACTCGCTGCCCAACGACCTATCCTAACCGTTTAAGGTCAATGCTTAACCTTCTAGACACTACCAGATTTCATCAGCCGTAGCTATCCAGCTCAATGAGTTGATTAAAAATGCAGTCTTGAAGTGACTCGCAAAGACACATTTCTGAACAGGGCTTTTTTTTTAATGTAGGATAACTTGTACAGCCACATAGTACTGCAACATTAGCGAATGATGTGCTATTTTGTTCTAGCTTTGGAAAGGCAATTCAAAAAACAGTACTCTTACTTCACCACGAAAAAATCTGTGCGTCTCAAACCGACGCTAGAGGGTGCCTTAAGCGTCGGTATCTAACGCAGATGGCCGTGACAAAGCGTTGGTATTCGACCCCCTGGGAATGAGAACAACTTGCAACTTACTATACCTTACATCTTGTTCTTTTTAAACTATATGCAAAGAGAAAAAAAACTAAAGACAGTCAGGAATAATGATGAGATCTTTCGACAGCAGCTGAGCATCAGATTTAGAGGCAAAGCTTTTTAATTGAACACAACCTACTTTGTTTATTTCCTGCGGCCTCGGTTGTGTGTATGCATAATGGTGTGTGTGTGTGTGTGTGTGTGGTAGAGGGGGGGTGGGCTACATTGTGGGGGAGTTGTTTGCGTGACAAGCAGAGGCATAACAGAACTTTTGCTTGTCTCCAACAACGAGGGCTGCAGTATCCACTCAGGAATATTAACAAGTTAATCATCTGAAATTAATGCCGTTATATCCTCAAGCCAAACACATAATGTACAACATGTCCCCCCCCCCCCTACTGTGCAACCAAGCTATTTTCTAACCGTTTTCCCATCCCTCCCTCTTTCTCTCTCTCTCTCTCTCTCTCTCCCCATCAGCTCTGCATTTGCAGATCGCAGCTGCACTTGTCATCAGGCCTGTTATTAACTGCAGCATTTTTCTCACTATGAGATGGAGGGAAAGGTACAGAAAGGGAAAGATTCACGGAGATAGAGAGAGAGAGAAAAAAGACAAAAGATAAGTGAGAGACAGGTGGTGAAAGAGGAGAGAGATTTAGACAGAGAATGATGGAGGGAGAGAGCAAACGCAGAGAAATAGCTGCCAGCATCAGTGCTGTAAAATCATGGATTTCCTACTGATAATTCCTCCTCTGCTGAGGCTTAATTACCCTCTGCCGGAGCTATCTGTCCGCCTCCAGGTCTGGCCACACACAGAAAGGCCTTTGCATCCAATCAAACAGCTTGACCTTTTAACCCTTCGTCTCTTCTCCAATCATGACATGACATTTCAGGTCTGTCAGGTGCGAGCCGTCGCTGCACTCTGCGCCGCTCTCCTCCTCG
>CAKALG010016477.1:0-10327 GCA_916700815.1 Helicolenus hilgendorfi
AGGTCACCGAGCTAAGTGGATGGCTGTTGGACATGCTCACTGAGGCTAATACAGCAGCCGCCATCGCTGGCACTCCGTCCCAGCGAGCTAAACAAATCATTGCTTCCTAAATCACAACCCTGATCCCTCCATCTGTGTCTATGCCGTCCTCTGCTAATTCCTTGCCTCCTGTCCTTCTCCCATCTTTCCTTCCATCCCTCTTTCCTCTCACATTCTGTTATAACCCAGTTTCTCCCCAGAATATATATCATCCAAGTCTAGCCTCTATCTCATCTCCTCCGAGTGCTTTCAGCATCCCAATTCCTCCCTCTACCCCCCCTCCAGCCAGCTCTGTTGGTGTCCTCTCTGTTTGGAGATGAAAGATGGTGGTCCTGCTGTCTGACGGCTTATAAGAGGGTAATGTGGAAAGTGAGTGCACAACACTGAGAGGTGAAAGTCGCTCCGGCTTATACTTAATGATTCATTATTCTGCGTTGCCATAACTCCGCTCATTTTAATTATCCCTATGTGAATTGCTTGCTAAATAAACCGTATGTCACGCTGTGTGTTTTGTATGACTGCTTGTACGAGAGGAAGAGAAATGCCTGTTAGTGTACACTGTATATGTTTTTTACTCTTTTTGTTGCACCACTGTGTGTTCATGGATTTGCATGTGCATCCATGTGGATTTTCCTTTTTTGTCTGTCTGTGCCTGGAAGGTCCCACACTGTCACATTTGGTAGGCTCACTTTGCCTGCCTCCTGTGTACTCTGTAAACAAAAATCTCTTGCCTTTCCCTGCACCACAGCGAGTCACGCATGGTTTCTGCCATCTCTGCAGACAGAGAATAACAATTACAAGGAATCTGCAGCCAGACTAAAATAAAAAATTGGCACATCATAGGACTCCTACACCTCCACACGATTCCCTTGGAACAATGAAGCCCTAAGGGTTAGAGGGTAGGAAGATGAGGGGGAAGAAGCCTCCCCCTCATCCCCGCTGTGATTTCCAGCTTTTGGCTTTAAGGTGTTGCTGGCACTGCTTGCTCTGCGTCGGAGCCAAATATTAGTTTTTTTCGCAGGGCTTGCAACATCAACGTTTCCTCGCTGCAGACATGTTTGGCCGACGCGATTTAATTAGTCTTCCTGACAGTTCTGAGATGTCAAGCATGTCAAGTGGAAATGTCTTACAGGGGCGATAAACTGTGTAATTCTCCAGTTAGTTTCAAATGAGGAAATTATCGGTGATGACTAATTTAAAAACCTTTCATCTTGACATGCCTGGTATTTAAATGCGTTTACTTGGCTTCACTCATCTAACACCTTGTGCATTACTCACCTGTAAGAACTGTGAAGTGCCTGCGGTTTTATTTACCACTGAAACATTTTAACATTCCCGAGTTCCCGTGGAGGTGTTTTTATTTGTCAAAGAGACACCGGAGTGATGAATGGAGTGAGCGAGCGCACAACTCCTGAGATGTGTACAAACCAGACCCCGATCACCTGCCAGCATTTATAACAACACCTGTTCCTTGGCCTGCGTGGTCTGCACACTAGTAGCCCGCATTAATGAAAAATGACTGGTTATGCTTTCAGTCACTTGAGAGGATGCAGAGCATACAGAACGCTGCATTAGCACACAGTGGCTCTCTTTGTGCCAAAATGCCATTTTCTCACATTTGCATATCTGTATCATCATCCATCAATGACCGTATCATACACGTGTTTTGAAATAGAAATGCATTTCAATATCTGGGTTAAGGATTAAGCTCACTTGACAAGGGATCTACAAGGCTTTGGAGAATTTGATACACTGAAATGGCTTATGGCAAATTCTCTTTTTTTCCCCTCTATTGCACACACTACTAATGTAGTCTTCTTCTATATGAGGCTGCAGTAAGTGTTCACACAGACTCCAGTCTGACATCGCAGTTCCAAACACATCACTGCTAAACCACAGAATTACATTTTAGAAGTATCAAAGAAATGAAGTTTCTCCCAGCAGTCTGCCCGATCGCTCGCCCACTCTCTCTTTCTCTCTTGCTCTCTCTGTTTAGAGGTGTTCTGATAACCGATACCAGTAACGGAAATGCGTCCAGTACTGCCCAAAATTCAGTATTGGCAAGTTCACCAGTCTATGCACTGATCCAATACCATAATTTATTAACTCAGAAAAAAATCAACTTGTTTAACCGGATATCAATTCTTCTTCACCGCTTCAAAGCAGTAGCCTTGACTGTGCTGTCGCCCTGGATATATCATGGCTGCCACTTGCAACTACTGTTTTAGAGAAGCGAAGGTGCTAGTGGAGAGTGTAACAGTAGTCAGAGCGAGGACAATGTCAGCCATTTAGCTATAATTCACAGTGGAAAATCCAACAAGTAAAACGGCGATATGTACAGTATGTAAGGCTTCTGTTTTGAGGGGTGGCACTAGTGTTGCAAATTTCAACACCAGCAATCTCACTCGATTCACGGGGGGAAAAAGGACGAACTGCAGCAGCAAACGTTGAAAACTGCATTCCAACGATGAGATAAATTCCACAAAGATAGTCCAAAAGCGACAAAGATATTATATTTATCACGCTGGTATCAGATCTGTACTCGGTATCGGCCGATACCACAAGTTCAGGTATCGGAATCGATATCGGGGAAGGAAAAAAATGGTATCAGAACATCTCTATCTCTGTCTCTCTCCGACTCTTTTTTTAGATGAGTCGAATAGCAAATGTTGTTTTAAGACCACAATGTTACATTAAAATCACATCCCTAAAAACAAACGACTGCCTACTATCGAAAAGGGTTGCAAAGACAGGTAGGATGTGTGGGCACCTGCACTGTCATGGTTTCCATAAAAGCAGGCACATAGCACCATATCGGCTGGGCGATGAATTAAGTCCTGATGAAAGCCAAAGATATGACACTCGCTTATCATGAGGTGCACTGTTTCTAGGACGTGGGCAGCAGCTCAAGGGTGGGTAGTCAATAGAGTAGGAAAAGTCAATGTGAAGGATGATCATGTTCTTATTTAGGTAGTGACAAATGAGTAGTCTTCAGGGCTAGTGCGACACCAGGACGTAGAGTTGAAGAGACAGGAAATGCTGCAGCGCGTCTTCCCCAAAGCTTATCAGCTGGAAAGGTTATCCGAGTCCATTTACAGATATGGAAGGAGACACACGCATGCCCATGCACACATTCAAATATACAAATGTGTGTGGTCGTGTTAGTCTCAGCTTAGCTGGGACTGACATTTTTTGGTCAAGGTGAAAGAGCAGGGACATCTGATTCTCCCTGATGGCAAAATGGTTTTACATAACATAACGACTGATAGCTTGTGACATAAGGGGCCGCGCAATTGTGACACTTTGTATCTATGGTTTGGGAAGGCCTGGTGGCACTGGTGCTAAAATATCCCGTGTGGTCATCTCGGGGCAGAGGCTGATTCACTTCATCGAGCTGGCACAATCACAGGGTGAGAGATGTAGTGAGGCGACTTGGGATGGAGCTTTTAGGTAACAGAAATGTACTTTCACCACTATTACACATTCATCCTTCCCCCCTCTGCTCTTTCTCACCTCACACTGTTTCATGTTCGCAGGGGAGGTGGATTGGACGGATGGATTCACTACCGTTCTGTCCAAGTGCCAAATCTCATCTACAGGCCCATTACTCTGAATGATCTGAGCTGCAATGTAAAATAACCCCTGCAATCAGCAAGGGTAACCCAGGCTAAAGCAGATTCCACATGTTCTGTAATTGCTATCTTATTAGGAGGCTGAATCAGCAATTTATAGAAAAGTATGGATCTAGGCTGGAATAATAAAAGAGAAACGATGATTGGATATTCCTCCTCAAAGAAAAGAGTGATGGTAGGGAGGAGTTCTACAATGATCTTTGAGCTTTAAAACTGAGTTAACTACAGTTGGCTATGAACTTTACTTCTAAGTAGCTTTAAGGTGAGACACTGTTCAAAGGGCAAACGTCTTCCTCCCTTTAGTCCTGACTCAGTCCTTTCAGGAGGTAGGACAAATGGATCTTGGAGAAAGCTTAGGACATGGATTCCTTAAAAAGTTAGTTTGGAGAGGGAGGAAAAATAAAATAAAGATTGGAATCTTAAAAAAAAAAAAATTGGGGGTGTCATGCAGATGGAGTAATTGGTAGACATCTTGTCAATCTTTTCAGTTGAAAATTCCCTCATGGCTGCTCTTTAATCAATCACTGATCCCAATTAAACGACTTGACAAGATGCAGCCAATATCTGATGTGACTTTATTTGTAAGCCTTTCTCTTTCTCTCTCTCTGGTACTCCCTCCCTCCTTGTTCCTATTTTTTAGCCGTCTTTTCTGTAGCCTTAGACGGAACTTTTACAATGAAAATATGTGCAAACCCGATCTAATTATATACCATTTTTTGGACTTTTTTCCACCAACATAAAAATGACAGCCTTGTACTCTATTATCAACCAAGCTGTGCCTTTGTAGCAAAAAGATGACCTAGCACCTTAAAACATTACCCAGCACAGTATCCGTACACACTGTAATTGCATGGAGTATAGTATTCCCCAGCTCTCAGTTAAAACATCTCAGTTCAGGTTAGACGAAAGGGCAACTTGCACTCCCAAGGCTTTAATGAGAAATGTAAGCTATATGTAGTTGGTTAGAAGTACAGCTCACTCTATTTCCAGTGTTTCATGCGTTTCAAAAATGTGTTAACTCACATTGTAGAGATAATACATATGTACTTCAAACATTTGAAACAACCAGGAATCAAGCATTTACATAGACCTAGTATACACATTTTATAGACCTTTTCATTGAGATTTTTGATAAATAATCATCAGTAATGTTGTAATGACTAAGTGGTTAGAGGCACATAATAGAACAGCTAGAATAGTCTAGTAAGTTCAGAAAATTACATCACTTTATTGTAATGCAGCCTTTAAAACCTGGAAAAGACAACACTTTTGCCATACTACCATATCCAAAACCTAAGATGATATCTAGGCTCATATCACAATATCAATATAACATTGATATATTTCCCAGCCCTAAAAAGGGTCCCATTTAAAATGTCTCTCTTGTCAAGTTTGAAAAGGTCCATCAGGTGTCAAGATAATGGCAAATTAAGAGCAAGGCAAAGTTGAGTGCACAAAAAGTTCAACGCATGGTTGCACCAAAGCAAATGTCCTACAGAGGAACAGACTGGAGTTCTGTGGGTTTGCAGACAGCTCTCGATTAACAATTTACAGCCAACTCCCTTTACTAACCAACGAGCTAGAAAAACTTCTTTCTCACACGAATGGTGACAGCACACTTTTTCATACATAATTGAAGATCCATAGTTTATTGAAACCCATGTTTAGCAATAATTCACAGTTAGAATTGAATAGCAGTATATTTCAATGTGACCCCATCTGCCTCCACACACACTGGGTTAGTCCCATGGTATCATTGTTTGATTTTTCGCCTGTTTTTAACCATCTATTCAGCTTTATTCTGTTGATGACTCCATCCAAGTTTTTACAGAGTAAAATCCTCAGCAGTAAGTAAATATTTCAATCTCCTTTCAATGCCTTTTCCAGGAAAATAAAAGAAACCTTGGCATTTTCTTGTGATCCTGCTTGAAAACATTTATGTCCTCATCTTAGCCCTCCAGAGAACATTTGAGAAACAAATGTAATGTAATATGTTTAAGACTAAAAAACTTTTTTTTTTACCCACACTAAAAGTGTGGCTCTAAGGATGGCAATGCTGTTCTTTCGGTCGGTTCACCACTTTGGTCCAGACTGAAATATCTCAACAACTATTGGATGGATTCCCATCAAATTTGGTGCAGATATCCACGGTGCCCAGAGGACGAATCCCAATTCCACTACTTTGGTAATCCCTAAACATTTATTCTACCGGCAGGTTAAAGTGTTCAATTTTCACATGAAATATCTCTCAACATCTGCAAATGGATTTACACCAAATTTTGTACTGACATTGATGGTCTCATGAGCATAACTCCTAATGGCTTTGGTGATCCCCTAACTTTTATTCCAGCGCCAATATGAGGTTGACATTTATGTTTATTTCTCTACCAACTGTAGGATATGTGATGCCATGAACAGGTCAGCAGGTTTAGTACTGCTGTCAGCACAGGGCTGGGTGTCGAACCTGCTGTATCAAAATATTGGATTGAATACTTTGCCAGGTTGTTAGTAACATAATCAGATTTTCCAAATTTAACTTTAAAATGTTCAAAATCTTTATATAGCATAGATGCATTGAGTAGTTTGGCATTTTTTGATAAATGGAAAATGATTAAAATGTGTTTATATATTCCCTAAGCTTAAGTATTGAAAAGGTATTGTTAAAATATTTGTACCAGAACCCAGGTATTGTATTGGACCCAGATAAACAGAGTCACTTGAGTCACACAGTGGGTGTCCCCGCTTGGCTGTCCAGTAGTCGGACCTCATCCAGGTTGAATACTCTCTCCAGCAGTGCATAAACAGAGACTGTGGACCAGCTCTCTAGGCACTCTGGCACCTCTACAATCCTAACAGTATGCCTCACTGCGAAGTCCTCTCGTTTGTCCTGCGGTGACTCAGTCAGATCAGCAGGCAGTTTCACCTTGTGCTCCAACGGTAAGAGAAGAGAACATACTCTGCTTCACTGCCTCAAGAGTGCCACTCAAAGTGACCCATTCCGATGTCTCTGAATTTAAATACCTCTCCAGGTTAGCTTTGGCACCATTAAAGCCTATAATACAACCATTGTCATTTCGCTCTTGAAAATGGTCGTGACCTGGTTTTTGAAATGACAACAAAGTCCTTCAGGAGGAGGGTAGTCTAACCCCATTAGCCATGTGTTGAGAACTACACTTACAGGAGATGAAGTAGGATTTCTGTGGAGTTCCCACTATCTCAGAGCAGAGAGACCAGGCCTTGGAGCTCAGGAAGTGGCATTTCATCACTTTGGACTGATGCAACCAGTGGGCAACATCCAGGTCTGAAAAATGAAGCCAATGTGGAAGTGCCTTAAACCTTTATACTTTCTAGTAGCCAGCAGGGGGCGACTCCTGTGGTTGCAAAAAGAAGTCTGACTGTATAGAAGTTTGAAAATTACCCTACTTCTCACTTGATTTATTACCTCAGTAAATTAGTTTATGGTCTCAATCGATAGTTTCAAGTCTTTTTCAATACAGCATGATGTTCATTTAGTAAATTATGGTCCCATTTAGAATCAAATAGACGATAAGGAAGGGTATGCTTAAGGGCATGACTACCTTGTGAATGGTATTGTCCGGTCTGGAAGTTGTCTGTGTTTTTCGCTTCTGGTTGCAAAAAACGGCCAAATACCAAGATGGCGATGGCCAAAATGCCAAACTCGAGGCTTCAAACAGCAATCCATAAACCAATGGGTCACATTACGGTGACTTTGTCCACTTCTTATACAGTATACAGTCTGTGCATGCAACCCACTTTGTGAGGCAAGCAATGAAAACCTGCTGTTAAAACGGTTCTTTTTTTAAAAACAAAATGCCTCCATGGACATTTTTTTTTTTAGAATGTTTCACAAGTTATATTTCTGAACATTATATCACACCAATATATGCCTCTAGAGGCAGTTCAAGGAAGCCAATCATAAGAGAGACCCCCAAAATAGGTTCTTACATTCTGTGATGCCAAGTAATCCCTTTTGTACGAGAAGCGTGAGGATTTAAGCTGTAGTGAGATATGACTGTCACTATTTGTAGAAATGTTATCTGATGAGGTTTGGTCATTAATGAGCCAGATCTGTTGAGATCAGATGGGACCAATGCCAGCTCAGGTTAGGCTCAGGTTTTGATCCAAGTTTGCACTGTGTCTGCACAGTCAACATATTTGGAAATGACAGTGCTCTCCTGCTCAGTAGAGGCCATTTGGCTCCATTAATTTCATGTACAGCATGAAAAACAACATCTACGCAGACTGGCAAATTGCCTGTTTGACAGTCTATAACCCTAAACATGCAGCCTTCATTTGGATTTGTCAACGTTTTGGTTTCATTGCTTTTCCCAGAATGGAGTGGTCTCACATCACCGCGTGCATTACATTACACTCTTGCTTGCCGTCAGTCACCTGACACCTACAGGGAAAGAGTGTGAGCCGCTCCCCGGAATTAATCCCTCTGAAGCATAACACCTTATAGTCTTATTGTTATGTGCTTGTCCTCTTATTTTTAGAGAAGCCGGAAAGAAATTTGACACAGTAAGGTCCATATTGTAAATACAATAAGCAACCTGGTATTGTCCTTCAACCCTCTGAGACCCACAATAGAGAGAACCTGAAGATTAATTTGAGATGCAGCTCAGCACTGTGTGACAAGTTGTTCTAGTCATAAATCAGAAATACACATGAATTCATTCATTCATTGTTTAAAATAATGTGTATAAGCGGGTAATGTGTATATGGGTTTAGGACTGCACGGTGGTGCAGTGGTTAGCACTGTCGCCTCACAGGGTCGCAGGTTCAAACCCAGCTTGGTGCCCTTCTGTGTGGAGTTTGCATGTTCTCCCATGTTAGCGTGGGTTTTCTCCGGGTTCTCCGGCTTCCTCCCACAGTCCTAAGACATGCAGGTTGGGTTAATTGTTGACTCTAAATTTCCCGTAGGTGTGAATGGGTGTCTGTCTCTATGTGTCAGCCCTGTGATTGTCTGGCGACCTGTCCAGGGTGTCACCGCCTTCGTGTACCCCCCGCGCGACCCTGAACGGGATAAGCGGTTACAGATAATAGATGGATGGATATATGGATTTAGAACATTATGATGGACGTATATGACGGTCATTCCCATGCTCTATTATGTCTCATAAGTTACTGCATCAATCTTTTCCACAACTTCTTCCACAACTTTTGTGGCATTTAGAGATTTCTGCAAGAATTGCATTTTTTGGCGATTAGATGGTAAGCACTTCTGTTCTGGAAACTGCTAAAAAAAACAAACTTATTTTTAATCTACTTAGGAAAACCATCCATCCTCTGAATGCTGTAGGTCTCTAGTTTGTGGTTGTAAAGTTTCATGAGGCTGTGAGTATCCTAGAGGTCATCACAGGCCATTTTACAGAGTTGTCAAATTTCAAACAATGAAAAGGCTACTATGGGGACTTACATCATCACACATGAATACAATTGGGCTCATTGAATCCACAAGAGTCTCAGCTTTACAGTGACTGTTTAAGGACCCCAGTATGCAGAAATATAATAGGCAACATTTGTACTGCATGCAAAAAACTGCATGGTTTTGCCCAAAACTGCATGTGATTATCATAAAGTGGGCATGTCTGTAAAGGGGAGACTTGTGGGTCCCCATAGAACCCATTTTCATTCACATATCTTCAGGTTAGATGTCAAGGGACCCGTTTGCAAATCCCCATGCTAGTTTTTCCTCGCAAAGATTTAGCCTTGGAGTTTGTAGCTTTATTTAACCTCCTTCTCTGTGAGCATGACCTGATTGGTACCAAATGATTCCTTAGGTTTTCCTAGTTTCATTTGGTATCTGGACCTTCATTCTACCTCTAAAACTGAACCTGCTACAGCCTCTGAAAGACAGTAAAGTCAGTCGGGATTGCAGGATCTCATAGGGTTAACAGAATGATCTGTCACTTCATTTATATTGATTAGAAGTACACTGAGGAATGCCAAAAACATAATCTTAATGTTTTGCTCTTCCTAATTATGTGATTTCTGGGTAAACTGTTGAGCATTTCCTGTAATTAACAAACACCATCTGACTTGAGCTTCTTTTTGGTTGTACAGCAAACAAACTCTCCTTCGAACTAACCAACAACTTACTAGCATAATTATGTTTATTTACTCACTGCTTTTTCACAGTATGTTAAAAAAAGTGGATAATGACTCATTTTCCATTGCTCTGTACTTCAGTGCGCTGATCTGAAATGAAACGATGAGGACGCGTTGACCTCCAGCTTTAGGTTTGATGGTGTTTACATTGACATCATATGGATAGTATAGGAACTGTTATCATTGTAAAGTGCAAATGTGCTCTGTCAGAGCAGAAAGCTTGACAGGCGTAGCAACAGGAACCAAGAGAGTTGGGGCTTTGCGAATCAGACAATTTGACATATAAAGTAATATTCAATCTTGATGGAAAATCCCTTGCAGTCAATGACAAGCTGATGTATTCGCCCTACAGACCGACACGATGACGCTCTGCCCGGCTTGTACTGCATTCTAACTTGCTTCAGGGACGTATGGCCTACAGCCATGCTCTTTTGCAAGTGAAACACATCATCAACTGACCTGAGGTCAGATGCGTAATGTGTCAGATCAAGAACATTTCCCAACATTTCATTGGCCATAAAACG